>JAGFMF010012021.1:11652785-11665282 GCA_019455555.1 Galemys pyrenaicus
AGGTGATGGTGCACTGGTGAGATGGTGATGGGGAATACATGGGGATTACAATTAATGGCAAGTATATGTAAATTTTTAAATATTTTAATAAAAAAAAGAGAAAAAAAACCTGTTGAACAGACTGGATTGTGCATTTTGAGGCACAGCTTCATTTTTAATGTTTATCATATTTGGAAGATCAATCACACATATTAGCTCATTTTCCAAAAATAAAATAATAATTGGATATAAATGACATTTTTAAAACACACAAAAATTCTTTCCTAAAATATGCTCAAGTCAGGAAGTTTGTTAATTTAAGAAAAACAAACAAAAATATCTTGTACTATACATCTTTTGCCACATAGAAATATGAAGAAAGTCTCCTTGTTTGATCCTCTGTGAATTCAGTGACATTTAGTAAGTGCTGATTCTTTTTAATCACATAAAATTTAAAAAGACATACTATGAACTTACTTGATGAAGGTCATTTCCCAATGCATACTCTGCAAAATAGCCTGGAGCAGCAGACGAAGCTCGAATGGCCTGCCACATTTTATACTGACAGCTTCCCGAATAGTGAGAGCTGATTCCAGGAAAATGACCATAGTTTCTGAACACAAAAGCTTTTGGCGTTATCCCTCTGTTTACCACAGTACTTACAGCAGCTACCTGGGGAATTAAAAAGTGAATGATACGCATTATAAGCAGCAATGTCTGGGACCTGTAAAAATTAAGTATTATTTAGTTGTATAAATGAACAATCTCATAAGTTAAATGTATAACTCATAAAATAAATGTATAACATAACAATGTTAAGCAAAGGAAAACAAACTTTTTAAAATACATATTTCTTTATGGGAAATAGATAAAAGGATGGGACAATTTTAAGAAAATAACAAAAGATATTTTTGACTGTAATTAACTAAAGACATTCGAAAAGATATAAATTAGCAGACGTTTATATAATAATTGATACAATAGCAATGAATAAAAACTACTTAAAGATGAATATATTGTTTTATCATTTACATATTAGTCTTTGTTTTTGTGCTCTTTGAAAGCACAAAACTTTAGTAACTGAAATTCTAACAATAAACAAACTCTCAAGACTTTCTGATTATGGTTAATTACTGATATCTGGGTGATTCTTTATTAAAAATCTTTTGGGCCCCCCCCCCAAGTGGCACAAGCGGTAAAGGCGCAGCACTATGAAGCTATCCGAAGCCACTGCAGTATGAGTTCGATCCCTGGCCAGGGAGCTAACCCACATGGCACAGCAGACCTCTCCTGTCTCGCCCACTCCTCTCCTCAGCAGTGTGTTTCAGTCAATCTGCCTATTCTGCTCCCCACTCTGTCTCTGGTGACTCCTCTCACCCCTGCACCTCTGGTCTGTACCCCAGTTCTTATATGCATAAATAAATCTTTGAAAAAAATAAATATAATCATAAATAAACAAAAAATCTACTGTTCACCCAGGTCTTGGATTTTTTTATTGATATATATTGGATTTATGCAAAATGTGCTGTATAAGTCAATGATCTGCAATATAAACTTATTAAGAGGATGAAAGATATCAATGGAGGCCAAAGTTGTTAGGGTCCTATACCAAGCTCTGACAGGGGCCTACTGCTTTGCTATTTTATAAATCAATATCATACCCCAAGTTCTTGGGAGGGGTCCAAGTGTTGTTTAAAGCCACTGTGGATAACAGCAGGCCAGATGCTAAGACCCAGAGGGCCTATTAATTGGCACATAGACAGATTGAATTGAGAAACGTGAGTGCTGCTCCATTTATGTGAGCAAATTACTTTCTAGTTGGCTGATAGGTTCCCCTACACCCACACAAATCTTTTATTTATGTTGGCAATTCCCACTACTTGAAAACAAACAAACAAGCCCTTGAAGATATACATGCACAGAGTGCATCCTTAGGGGCCTCTTCAAAAGTGCGATAAGCATCTCATTATCATAGGCTCTGAGGTCCTACATGGTCTGATCCACCTGCCACCTGAGTCTCATTCCACACACTGCCCCTGGACCTTGGATTTTTAGGTCTTGGGCTTTAGGAACTCTTTCCATTCCTGCATTTCTCCATGACTCCTCCTGCACAGGTTGCTCTCTACGCCAGGAATGCTCCTATTCAGCCTTCACACTGAAATCACAAATCTCACTTCCTCAGAGTAGCCTTACCTCATAACCCAGAAAGATATGCTTTCCAAGAATTGTGTATTTGCTTTATGGCACTTATTTCAATGAAGGTATATCTTATTTGTGATTATTTGAAGCCTACTCGCTTTACTGAACTACAAACTCTGTCTGCATTTACTCACTGACACATCCAAAGTGCCTAGGTACAATACAATATAATGAGCATGAAATTAAAATCTAAAGAACAGGAAAATAAGACTAATAAGCAAAAGTGAAAACTTCGGAGGAAACTGTACTTGACTTTTCATTGTTATAGCCTGTTAACTGAGAACAAATAAACACAAGCTGCATGGAATTCCTAGACACATAAGTCCTATTCCTTAATCAAATGACATTCATTAACTATAACAAAACTCAGATCACTGGTTTTCAAAACAAAGTAAAAAGAAAAGGCACACTGAAACATAGCCTAGTGATATTAACATTTTTAAAACTGGGATTACATTAGTACATTAATATAATACATATTGAAAGGGTACATAAACGTTCTTCTAAATTTCTAAATGTTCTTCTAAATTTCTAAAACATTCTTCTAAAGTTCTTGGGGAGGATATGCCATTTTTTAAAAAATCATTACACCTGGTTAACCCTTATGATAAAACAATTTTCCATAAAAATACTAGATCCTTTCACTTATATGTGTAATATAGAGAAGCCAAACAAAGGGTCAAAAAAGACAAACTTTAAAACCAACCCTTGAAAGCTGGCCAAACAGGTAAGGCATCTAGGAGAGAAAGAAGAAAAAGGGTGAAAAGAGGGGAGCACGATGGATTATGGGGGAGAACTGCAAGTGGTAGAAGAGCTACAATGATCACAACTCTATATTGTGAAAAAAAATTAACAAGAATATAAAACAATGGTACTTCAATAAAAATAATATAGACACATAATTTTAAAAAACACTGTTTTCCCCACTGGGGAAAAAATTTTTAAAGATGTATATATTTATGCATACAAGAGCTGGGGTGTAGGCCAGAGATGGCGGTGGGGGGGGGGGAGGTGAAAGGATTCACCGAAATAGTAGGGAGCAGAACAGGATTGACTGGAATACACTGTTGAGTGGAGTAGTGGGCAAGACAGGAGAGGTCTGCTGTGCCTTGTGGGTCACCTCCTGGCCTGGGATAAAACTCTGGTTGTGGCTGCTGATAGCTTCACAGTGCTGTGACTTAAACCCTTAAGCCACTGGGGAGGCCCCTGGAAAAAATATTTATATAAAAAAATTCTTCCTTAATTTTAGCCCTTATCTTCAGTCTTTTATATTCTCAAATATTTTTTATACTTCAGGGCATATCAAAATTACCATATTCTGTACCTCTACAGGATTCCATATACAGGAGATAATATAATCTATTAAAAGAGTCTCAGAACAGGTGTTTTCCCCGATCTTCAATTCTGTTACATTTAAGAGACTCTGAACTTACCTTAGGACATGTGGGATTTCTTGCTGTTTCAATCATTAGTGAGGATCCCATTCTATCCCTTTATTAAAGAATAAAGAAACTGTATCAAGATGATTTTATCTCCTAATAATCAGGGAACACAGACATTTTTTACAGATCTACTATACAAGTAGTAAAGGGATAAGAGGGACCAAAAATATAAGATTCTCCCTAGGAAACTTATAATCCAATTAGGGCACATGAAACAATATGTAGCTTTTTATTAATCTCTGACCAAAACTGTATCTACAGTTCTGAAGGGATGATCACCAATACTGGGGACAGCAAGTCAGGAGCTGTGGCTAGAGAAGGACAGCAAAAGATGGCCAGGTAATGCATTTAGTCAGAACATATACAGTAGCAGAATAAATCTGTGGTTTTCAGAGTCCTCCTCGCAGGATAAAGGAGCTATGTTGAGGTAAGACTAGAGAAGTATGAGCAATCTGAAAATCAAATGAGGCCATTCAGACTTTAAATTTGTTTTAGAAATACAAAGTCAATATCACTTCCCCCTCCAAATATGCTTTTTAAGTCACCTGTTTGGCATGTGACTTACTGAAACATTATAGAAATTGTCATTGGGAAGCAATTCCAATATATAGGAACTGTATTTCAATGCAGATATTTTTTTCCAGATTACAAATCCTGTATTTTTCCCCTGTATTGACTATAAAGGCTATAGTTTTAACCAATGTCTCAATAAGAAAAGACATTTTTCTATTAACAATTTTTTCAAACAATACTCATGTTTCTCAATCAGAATACTAATGAATTTCACATGAGGGTACTATTACAAATTAGGTAATGATTTACCTTTTACAATCTCTTATAAATATTAATATAAAATACTTTGTAAGATGGACAAGACCTTTGTCTTATCCAACCTGATGTACATGTTTCTTCTACATAAAGATGAATGCAATTTTATTCTTCTAAGGTCTCTTTATCTTATCATAGATATCGGTGGTAAAACTGGGACAGAATTCCTGAAAACATGTTGTATTCACATTTTAAGCAACGTATACCCTTGTTATTTAAATCTTGATTTTATAAATGAGTGAAAATATGACTACACTGTGATGCACCAAAATATTAACAGTGGTACCACTAATTAGTGGGTTCAATCATTTAATACTTTCTTCACATTTTTCAAGTTACAATGTGTATGTTATCTATATAATCTGAGTATTTTAAACAGAATAAATATAACTTACTTAAGAATATTTTCCCATGTTTGACTATCATAAAATGCATGGCTCCAACTCATTTTGACTGTTCCAACAATGATATTTTGTGTAAACACATCTGATCCTATTTTTCGATAAAGTTCCTCACAATGATCCAAGGACATATGAAACAATCCCAACATGAATGCTAATATAGCACCTGGAAGAAAGAATTCTTAGGTTTTTATCAGCATTGACATTATAGTAACTATAAAATATCATGAGTCACAGAAGTGGTTAGCTTTGATACTTCAAACTGTGTCACCTGAGTCAAACCTTTAACCTTTTAGAGCCCCAATTATCTATACAATAGAGTAACAACTAAAATTTATAAGGTTCTTGCACTGGGAAAACACATATTAAGGGCTTTACCAGACTTAAATGAGGATTAAATAGATGCTAAGCAATGATGATGATATAAAAATGTGTTGTTTTATATTAAGTATATAATTAAGATTGTAGTAATGTCCTTTCTAACCTTTATAAATTACCTACTTTTAGTCACAGAATAAAGTATACTTGACTACTTAACCAATTAAATTAATGACTCTTTCAGGTTGGGCCTGGGAAATGGTGTGATTAAAGAAATGAAGTCTTTAGGATGTCCCTTTAACTAGTAATAGCTTATTTCTTATTCCACCTGCAACTGATAGGACACTGCCACCTAGTGTACCTAACTGGTCTAAACCTGAACTAATAAGGAAAAAGAGGAAATGTTTCAAATTTACACAATAAATAACTTGCCAAAAGCTTCAATTCCTTTCCTGGGGCTACTGTAAACCTACACAGGTGTTTAAAAAAAAAAACCTGAGTTTTATTTAACTGGTGAGGATCTTGCCCTTAAACTAAATATATATTTAATTAACTTTATAAAAGTTATAAATGCAAACAGAATGTCTAAGGTAGAATACACAAAATGGAATAAAGAAAGCAAAATTGTAAGTACTCTAATTTAACATAAGTTAGAAGACACAAGGGAAAATACATATGGTGGTAAATACAGAAATGTACAGAAACTAATTTTCTTACAGAAACTGATAAATCTTGGTGATCTTTATTGTGTACTCACAGATCAACTATGATGCCAGTGTAAGAAGTTAGCTCATTGATAGTGTTTAAATTTTGAACTGCTAGGACCATTCCAAAATTTAACAGAAATTGTCAGGATAAGTCCAAAAAAATACCTAATCACACTATCCCTGCAAAGGTTCTCTTTTAGAAAAGTTTCCGTAATAAAGTTAATTTGGAATATATATATATATTTCCTATCTTGAGAGTAAGAATGCTAATAAAGTTAATTTGGAATATATATATATATTTCCTATCTGGAGAGTAAGAATGCATCTTTAACACAACAATAGATCTCACAAGTCCCTCTGTAATAAAACCTGTTTATCTTCCTTTTTTCCAATATTTTCCAAATTTACTGACATCTTAAGGTACAGTGTTGAGTGAAATCACAGGAATCACAAGGTTCCTATGCTTTTGAATCATCCCCACAACTGCTTTCATTTTTTATAACAATTCAGGATCAATTAACATGTTCTTTGGGAATACTTGTCATATAAAGAACTGTTTGCTTTTGTTGATCTTTGTAGTCCTTAGAAAGATTATTGTAATTCAAAAGAATGAGAAAAAGAAATAAAGAAAGTCTCTGAAGACAAACTAATATACAATGAAAAATTATCAGGTCCAACAGCAAAACACATAGCAAGGATCTGCAATCTTAATAGCCCTTGAGTGTTACCTGAGAAATAAACAAGTAGCTCTGGGGATCCTGAGAGGCTTAATACACATACAGGAGTGAGAAAATGGGGGAAACTATGTACAGGGGTAGATGGATGAAAGAGCTCACGTAAGGAAATAGAAAAACAAAACAAAAATTCATCTGACAAGTCAAAAAACTAAAATTATTCAGCAAAAATCATACTCTAAGTTATCAGCTTCTTCTATTAAAAAATAGGAAACTACAACAACAAAAAAGAAACCTAGGTTGCCACATTTACTAATTTAAAATCTAGTTTAAAAAAAATCAAATGTAAAATGACATAAGAAGCAATTTTCTTTCAGAGTGATATCCCTCACAAAAAAAATGTTATTCATCTTTAATATTCTATTTGCTCAAATACAGTTTGAGGACCTACTTTTCTTCCATCACTTCCTTAAGGGGACAATTCCACAAAGCAATTAATTCATAAGCCACACTTGTCCTACTGACTGATTTTAAAACACTGGAAAAACACACTGAAATCTACTTTTGAGAGTTAATATGATCCCAATAAACTTTTTAAAATTTATTAAGCAAAATGAAAAGATTATTCATCAAAACATAAAATACCCATCATTTCAGAGAATGACCATGATTTTAAACTTAATGTTTAATGTTCTCTTTCTTAATGGATTGATGGGATGCACCGCTTCCATGTAATAATTACCTGAGCTGACACCACAAATGTAATCAAAGAGCTGATGAACTGGCTTGTGAGTAAGTTCAACTAATTTTCGTAGTGTCTGAAGAGCAACCACACCCCTGCAGCAAAGATTAAAAGTAAAATGAGAATTTGTGCTTTAAGGACAATTAAGCCATTGAATGAAACAATCTCCAAATTGCTTTTCCAGATGATATGCTAAAATGAAAACTAGTATTATAAATTAGCACCGGCAAAAATGGTCCAAGTTTTTAGAGTCACTTTAGAAAATCAGCATCTAAAGAACGGTATAAAAGCTGTTATGGCAACATGTCCTTAAAATTTATACTAGGCTACTTTTAAGACTACAAAGTTACACCAATGTAAGATATTTTTAAATTTAGGTAACACTGATGCATAACATCATTTATAAACTTCAATTGTACATTATAATTTGAACACTATATATGCTACAGTCACCATCAAGAGTTTAATTTCTGTCCATCACCACCATAACTGACTCCCTTTGCCATTTTCACCTCCTATCCCAAACTCCTTCCCCTTTGGTAATCAACAATTCATCCTCTGTAGCTAAGAGTTTTTGTCTGTTCCTTTGTTTCATTTTGTTGTTTTCTACAATCCACATATTATGCTAAGTAAGTCAGAAGGAAAAAGACACAGTACAATTTCACTCATATGTAAGATTTTTTTTTTAAAACACTCCAACTCTGGAAAATACTTAAAACCTCTACTCACCAAGTTTCCGGATGCCATATTTTTGTTTATTCTGTTACCAAAGTAGTAGATTATCTAAACGTCTATGTTTTTGTTTTATATGTTTCACTAGTCATATTTTTAAGCTTTTTTATTTATTTTAAAAACTCTCAACCACCTTAGGACAATGCTCTGCATTAAGAAATAGCTGTATCCGGAAACCAACAAAACAGCAGCATACATTAACACATCTATTTTTGTTCATTTTTTGATCCCTGCCAAAGTGCAAATAGCTTCATGAAGGAATGCAAAAGATGAAATAACCTAGAAGATATTAGGGTGTATGTAACAAGTGAAGAATTCTTAACATCGGAAAAATATATAAAAACACTTAAACATTGACAAGATAGTTTTATCAGAGAGGTAAAGTTAAGAACAATAAGCAACACATATGCTACAAATCTAAGAGGTTAAGAGTAGAAATGGCAGGGAACTGGAACCCAAGCTAGAAAATTGCAGCTGGGGGGAGATTTATAAAACCAAGCGCAAGAATCCAAGCAAAAGGTAGTAAGAAACTAGAAAAATTAAGAGAGTAAAAAGCATGAGTGGAGTGTCAGTAGTAAGCATGGAGCTTAGTGCTGAAATTCATTACCTTCCCAAGCTAAGAATATATTAAATATTTCTTGTGTAGCAGAACTGGCACCCACAAGTGAAGATGTCAGGAAGTTACTGATAGGCTCCTTTCCTAGTTACTACTTTCTTAAATAACTAGGTGACTGATACCTATTGGTACCACAAGTATAATGAAAGTTAACATTATAAAGCATTGCCAACATTTTGAGAATCACATTGATAAAACTCTACTAAATAACAAAAATAGTCTGAAAAGAAAAACTAAAATATAAAACCAGATCAAATTCAAATAAAAGGAAGTTTAGGTATATGTGAAGTAAACTCACATTGACAAAGGAATAAGAATATAGTAAATGAAGACATAATTTAAAAAAATTCCTAAAGTTGAATTGTATCTGTAGTATTAAAAAAAAATCATTTTTGTAGACCTACCTTGTTCCTCCACCATCTATTGAAAGAATTCGTATTCCTCTTCCTTTCACTGGATCCACATAGCCAATTAAGGCCAAAATTTCTCTAACTGCAGCCTGAAGTGTGTCATCCCTAATTTGTCTCAATCGTAATAAATACGGAATAATTCTTTCCTATATTAAGAGAAAAGATATTTATTTTTGTCAAGAATGAAAATGTATAATTATTTTTATTTTTTTAAATTTTTTGCAAGACTGTTTATGATGACTATTGAAATTCATAACTATAAGAAAGTAAACATTCAACATGAATTTACTGATAAGCTATCTGAAAATATGTTAATTAATAATAAATTAAGTTTAATAGGCAGTTTATTTTGTGCCAAAGGAAACTTAATGTTACATAACATTAAGTAAAAATTATTAAACATCTTTATATAATATGCTAATATATGAAAACACAATCAAGTGGCAAAACATTTTCTAAACATTAACAATTATGCTCTATGAATATAATTATTGGCCATTATATTATTTTACTTTTTAAAAATTTTTTCATTTATATATATTTGACATCAATTGTAATCCCCATGTATTCCCCATCACCATATCACCAGTGCACCATCACTTCAGTCCCCCGTACTCCCATCTTAACCCTCTACTTCCCCCTATAATTATTTTTAACCAATGCATATAGATCATTACATATAGTAGAGTACCAATATTTATTCATTTCTCAGTAATCTTAGATTAACTTTTGATATACTAGTGTCAATATCGAAAGTATTTCTGTCTTAATATCTAGGACAAAATAATTCTCTTTAAAATACAGCACTTAATCAGAAAAAGTCTAATGTAACACAAATACACAAAGTATCTTTTCAATAAAATAACCAAAATTTTATAGACTATTTTGTCCAAATAATAAAGTTAAGATGAAACTGCTTCATAGTAGCTATTAGAAATTTAAACTACTGGGCCCGCCCTGGTGGCGCAGTGGGTTAAGCAACGCACTATGAAGCAAACCGCAGCCACTGCAGCAAGAGTTCAATCCCTGCCGCCGGCCAGGAAGGGGACCCACATGGCGTAGCAGACCTCTCCTGCCTCGCCCGCTGCTGCCCTCAGCAGTGTGTTTCTGTCAATCTGCCTGTTCTGCATCCTGTTCTGCATCCTGCTCTGTCTGGTGGATTCTCTCACCACCCCCACACCTCTGGCCTGTACCCCAGTGCTTGTATGCATAAATAAATAAATCTTTAAAAAAAAAAAAGAAATTTAAACTACTACTAAAAAAAAAAAAATGAAACCACCTATGTACATTCTACATGTGATACAAGGGTATCTCATGGTGAAATGAGTAAATGTTAATAAAATTGAAGTAGAACACAAAACTGCCCATTAAAATTAAGAAAAAATACCCCAAATCGATGTCAACATTAAGGCAGTTTTAAAAACTCTTTGTTTTGAAATTTGGAGATTTAACAGAAAGAAAGTAAGCATTTCTCTAGCTGGTCTCATAAAGTTGGTCTTTGAGAATAATCACACAGCTTCAGTTGGTGAAGGAAAGCTACTTTTACAGAAGAACGTTAATTATAATGAAGGAGTAATGGAATTAGAAATTTATCATTCTGCAATGCTAATGACTAGTTCTGGAAACAACAAAGTTACTGGTTGATGAGATAATGGTTCTAGTTTAAGTGTCCAATGAAAAGATCAGATGTCATCTTCCTAATCCAGTAGTATTACCAAAGGTTGCTCAACCAGTTACGTGCTTTGATATGACACAACGAGGCACAGGACATTTACAATGTGTTCTACCAAGAAAATGTTCAAGTCAATCAAGCCTATATATTTACATACCGGTTTTCAGGAAATAAAAGGCTAGGGGAATAATTAAACACCGCCAATGAAAAAGAAGTCCAGTAAAACCATAAAGTGAATCACTCTTTAAGATAAACCAGCCTAATCTCTTCAATTAGTCAGTTTTGATGGTGGGGGTAAAGAAGGACTGCTATGTATTATAAATGTCTTAGGGAAAATAACCGAATAAAACATATGGTCTCAACTGGATTCTCATTTGAATCCAATCAGTTATCTAAAACATTTTTGAGCTAGATATAGGAGGAAATAAAAATTTACCGACAGAAAGGTTTATACTGTAAAAAATAAAACAACAGGTTATGAAACAGAACTAAATATAGAGTGACGTCATCCTGGGTGGGATGCGTATGCATGTGCATGCGTGTGTGCGTGTGTGTGTGTGTACAGAACACATTCTGGAAGAATACTGTGGTAGATATAACCAGTGTTTGCCAATACCCACATTGCTTTCCACCCTCAGGCACACAAAAGCAGTACCTTCAAGGGCCAAATCAAGTGGGCAGGATAAACAGGTTATGGGACTTTCTGCTGAAACACTTTTTTTTTTTACAATCTTAGTGTGGCAGCAGCCTTTTTTTCCCCCAGTTATTTATTTATTTAAATATTTTTATTCTATTTTTTCCCTTTAATTTATATATATTTGACATCAATTGTAATCCCCATGTATTCCCCATCACCATATCACCAGTGCACCATCACCTCAGTTCCCCCTGCTCCCATCTTCTCTCAATCCTCCCTCTCACCCCTTATGTTCCAAGATCAACTATGGAAGAGGCCTTGTATTAAGATACAGACAACAAGATCAAAGTATGCAACAAATGGAGGGTCACTGTCACCTAAACCAGTAGCCAACTTTGATTGAATGACAAATTTCTATCGTGGTAAAAGTACTGCTTTTAAGTACTTTTTTAAAAAAAGTATTTTGGTATTCTCTGTTACCAAAGCTTAACCCTGATAGATCTAATACAAATAGATACTAATACATTATAATGGTAATCTCAGGATAGTAGAGACATTTTCATTCCTTATTTTTCTCTAATTTTCTACAATGTCCACACACTGCTCATTTTTGAAATAATAAAAGATTACTTTTTAATTTAAAATAGTGAAAGACCATCCTAACCCCAAACGAAAAAATTATCAAAGACAATTACCTAAATGTGGCCGCCATAAATACAACACACAAAATACCTGTACACAAAACACACAAAAAACTAGGTTTGTTTTTTTTTTTAGAGCCTTCAGATATCAAAGACAGCTCCTTTTATGGTTATCATAAATAGGGTACACACACAGTAAATTTCATATAAAACTTTTGTGAATAAATGCGTATCATTTCTCAAAAGTGCAATTGTTGATAATTTTCATACTATGTAGATTTTCATTAATAATTGAGCTAAATATACATTCTAAATCACATTTAAAAATTTTTAAATAGGCAACTATATTTTATATCTATGCTCTCAGGATATCAATAAAATATAAAATGCACTTAAAAGTGAAAGGAATAAGAACAATAATAATAATAACAACAACAGCAATAAAGACACAGAAACCAAAAATGAGGAGTCAAGGACAGACTGGGGACACCTGGTGGGG
>JAGFMF010012021.1:11665332-11690604 GCA_019455555.1 Galemys pyrenaicus
GTGATGGTGCACTGGTGAGATGGTGATGGGGAATACATGGGGATTACAATTAATGGCAAGTATATGTAAATTTTAAAATATTTTAATAAAAAAAAATGTTTGCAAATGTTAAAAAAAAACAATAAAAACCAAAAACAAACAAACAAAAAAGCATACATCTATTTGGAAAATTATCTTTTAAGACATTACACATACTTGAAAGATCATCCCAAGTTTTATGAACATGAAGTACTAAAGTTTAGCTATTACAGGGCCTCCCTGTAAGCACCTGTTAAGCACCGCACTATGAAGCATCTGCAGCCACTGTAGCACAAGTTTGATCCCCAGCCAGGGAGGGGACCCACATGGTGCAGCAGACCTCTCCTGTCTCACCCGCTGCTCCCCTCAGCAGTGTACTTCTGTTGATCTGCTTGTTCTGCTCCCCGCTCTGTCTCTGGTGAATCCTCTCATCCCCACACCTCTGGACTATATCCCAGTTCTTGTATGCATAAATAAAAAAATGTTTAAAAAATAAAGTTTAGCTATTACAATGTATACATTATACAAGACCAAAAAAAGCAGAGAAAGGTACATTATTTGAAAACATCATTTTCCAGAAAATGACTGTTGAAAGTCATTCATATATGAACTAAGTTAAAGTAATATTCTGGGGGCTGCCCTGGTGGCATAGTGGATTGAGCGCCACACTCTGAAGCATCCACAGCATAGCAGCACAAGTTAGATCACCAGCCAGGGAGGAGACCCACATGGTGCAGCAGACCTCTCCTGCCTCACCTGCTGCTCTCCTTGGCAGTGTGTTTCAGTAAATCTGCCTGTTCTGCTCCCCACTCTGTTTCTGGTGAATCCTCTTACCTCCCATGACTCTGGCCTTTACCCCAGCTCTTGTATGCATAAATAAATAAATCTTTAAAAAAAATATTCTAGGGGCCTCCCTGGTGGCGCAGTGGGTTAAGCAACACACTATGAAGCAAACTGCAGTCACTGCAGCATGAGTTTGATCCCTGCTGCCGGCCAGGAAGGGGACCCACATGGCGCAGCAGACCTCGCCTGCCTCGCCCGCTGCTCCCCTCAGCAGGGTGTTTCAGTCTGTCTGCCTGTTCTGCTCCCCACTCTGTCTGGTGAATCCTCTCACCTCCCATGCGTCTCTGGCCTGTACCCCAGCTCTTGTGTGCATAAATAAATAAATCTTTAAAAAAAAAATATTCTGAATGGGAAGCTCAAGTAAGCATTGATAGTTCTCTAATGAAATATTAACATTATCATTCATTACATGGTTTTTTTAAATTGTTCATTAAATATTTAAAAATTATCTTCGTACAGATTAAATGTGGATACAAAGTTTACATTTTATATTTTTTCTCTGAAAGTATTTAAATGTGTCTACATTATCTTCACTATTTACTATTTGAAAAAAAAATGAGGCCAAGAACATTTAATTCTTTTTTTTTTTAAAAGATTTATTTATTTATGCATATAAGTACTGGGGTACAGGCCAGAGTTGTGGGGGGTGAGAGGATTCACCACAGACAGAGCAGGGATCAGAACAGGCAGATCAACAGAAGTACACTGCTGAGGGGAGCAGCGGGCACAGCAGGAGAGGTCTGCCGCGCCATGAGGGTCCCCTCCCTGGCCGGCAGCAGGGATCGAACTCGAACTCGTGCTGCAGCGGCTGCCGTCTGCTTCACAGTGCATTGCTTAACCCACTGCGCCACCAGGGAGGCCCCATTTAATTCTTTTATTAATGAATGATCACTAATTCTATTATCAATAAGGTCATTATAATTTTTAAACTTACAAATGCATTAAGACCAAAAATTAAAAATTAGCAGTGGATTTACTTGTGAACTGAGTCTCCTGTCATAAAAAGAATAATTATATACTATAACTATCTACACTACATTTAGGATAAACTTGGCAGCTGTTGTGCAATTCCAGTAATACACTCAGATCTATCTTTAGAAACTTTAATCTCAAAGTACAGATATTAGCACTAATAGCATGATTTATATCATAGAGTAAAAGAGCATTTAGTATAATGTATAACACAAAATAAATGGGGAACTGCTGAAATTACATCACGTGTGATAAAAATAAGGATTAAAACCAAGTAATTTAAATTAAAAAAAAAAAAGGCACTGCTTTCTCCATTTTAAGACGTTTATAATTATTTTTAAGTTAAAACCAGATTACCTTGACCGCCACTCCTTTTCCCTCAGGAAATTCTAGAAGATGGAAAGTAAGTTCTTCAACCCTATTAATGCAGAGCTTTGGGTCAGTTGTTCTTCTTAACGCCTGAACTAATGCCCGAGTTCTGTTATCAATACTCACTCTTGCAATAATCTAAAAAGACAGATTAAACACATATATTTAGAATATGAAACTGCTCTAGAAATACTAACAGATGGTCAAAGTTTCTTAGGAAGTGAAACTTAAAATAATCAAACTTAAAATCAAACTAAATAACAACTTGCCTTTTCTCGCTGAAGAGATATACGGTTTTTCTCCTCTGCTTTTTTGTCTTTGCTGACAGGCGGCTCAGCTTTAGCAGCCTCTTGTGGTTCTTCTGACTGACTCTTGGAATCAGACTTTAGTTTGGGTACAAGTCCACCAATATAACCACCTACTAAAGCTTGTACACCCTCGGTGGGATGAGAAAGAAAATTCGCAATACTTTGTTTAGTAGAAACTGGAAGAACCTCAGGTTCCTTGCCAGGACTCGCAAGTTTGTTCACAGTATGTAAAGAAGACTCTGAGTGTAGCTTCTTATCAGTCAGGACACTAGGCTCTGGAGAACTGGATTTCACTTCAACGTTTTTATCTTCAGGTTCTAATTTGTCCTGAAAATGTTTATCTTCCTTCTTATCAGACATCTTCTGTTTACGTCGGAAGTATAAATTAATATGATTTGCTAAAAAATAGAATGAGTCTTCAAATTTTGTGGTTATACTACTTGTATAATAAAAAAGGCTTTTTTTACTTTCGTCTTTATCTATAATGTTATTTTTCTTTTCTGGAAAAGAACTCTTTTCTGCTGATTTGTCACTATATTTTTTCAGAGTTTCAGCGGTTTGCTTAATGTTTTTCTGTTTTAACCAGCCACTATCTGATACTTTTCTTAGTATCCGAGAATTTGGCTTAAATTGAGCTAAACGAGAAATCATTTCATTCTCATTACCAAAAACAACCTTTGAAACAGAGTTCAAAGTACTTTTAATACGGGACATATGAATGCTCACTTTTGTAAGTCCTTTGGGAGCAGAAGTACTAAGTTTCAAAATTCCAATATGTAAAGCATGGTTGCTTAGAGAGTAACAGTGTTTACTGTAAGAATTTGCTTCACTTTTTGTCCATTTACATCTTATTTTGCTTGAATAAAAACCTCTTTGTAGGCTGATGTGGTTTATCCTCCAGTAATGTTTAGGTGACAAGAAACGTAGTTGCTTGCTTCTCTGCTTCCCACAAAGACTTCTGGCATTACTAAGGAGGTAAGTATATATATCTATAGTCAAATTAACAGACATAACTTAAAAATCATTTATTTTCTATATGTTATGATTTTCACTTCATTCCTGAATGCTTCATTTAAGAAATGCCATAATTCATGGTCTTACCTGAAATGGCAAGAAAAAAAAATTAGAATTCAAGGCAAAATGGAATTTAGATATAAAATACATTACTACCTGAACTTAAGTCAGAAACTGCCTGAAGCGGCCTACCCGGTGGCACAAGGAGTTAAGTCTCAGCACTATTAAGCTTTTGGCAGTCACTGACAGAAGTCTGATTCCCCAGTCAAGGAGTTAACTTACATGGCACAGCAGACCTCTCCTGTCTTGCCCACTGCTGCCCTCAGCAGTAGATCTGCCTGTTCTGCTCCCCACTCTGTCTCTGGTGACTCTTCTCACTCACCCCAAACATCCCTACCTCGTACCGCTGGTCTACATCTCAGTTCTTACACGCACAAATAAATAAATAAATCTTTTTTAAAAAAACCCATATTAAAAGAAGTATATTTCCATTATGGCTAACATAAATTTCACTTTTAAGTTAATAGAAAATAATTCACATTCCAGTACAGAATTCAATGGGAAAGAAAGCAAACAGTAAGATGTTTCATACAAACTAATTAATTTATAGTTCTGTGTAACTGGGTACAACACATAGCTACATATGCTACTGAAATACTATGCTTTATCTGCTCCTTATTGTTAAATTCTTGACTAGTTTATATGACACTAGAGTTTACGTTTTATGACGACAAGAATCAGGAGACTTATAATTCACTCATTGCAAATAATTCTAGAGTATCTAATCTACACCAGACACAGTGCCAGACACTGACAGTTTATGGGATACCCAGGAACTTTCCAACTAAGGCTACAGATAGCCATGTAAAGATTTCACTACCTAGAAACAAGTGCTTATTCAGCCAGAGAAGTCAGACCAGAAGAGGCCATATGCAACATCTAGCAGATAAAGGGTTCACAATCACAATATAAAAGAACACACAGGGGCCTTCCAGGTAGTGCAATGTGTTAGTCGCAGCACTATGAAGCTGTCTGTAGCCACGGTAGCACAAGTTTGATCCCCGGTCAGGGAGATGACCCACATGGCACAGCAGAGCTCTCCTGTCTCGCTCACTGTTCCCCTCATCAGTATGTTTCTCTCAATCTACCTGTTCTGCTCCCCACTCTGTCTCTGGTAAATCATCTCATGCACATCCCTACACCTCTGGCCTGCACCCCAGCTATGGTATGCATGAGTAAATAAAATAAATCTTAAAAAAGATTAGATGATCTGGGCCTCCCTGGTGGCGCAGTGGGTTAAGCAACGCACTATGAAGCAAACCGCAGCCACTTCAGCACGAGTTCGATCCCTGCGGCCGGCCAGGGGGGGGACCCACATGGTGCGGCAGACTTCTCCTGCTGTGCCCGCTGCTCCCCTCAGCAGTGTACTTCAGTTGATCTGCCTGTTCTGCTCCCCACTCTCTGTGGTGAATCCTCTCACCCCCCCCCACATCTCTGGCCTGTACCCCAGTTCTCGTATGCATAAATAAATAAATCTTTAAAAAAAAAAATTAGATGATCTATGTATACTGACATAGCCTTCATACAGAAAATATACTACATACACACATGAAGATACACAGATGTAGATATTCTGTAATAAAACAAAAACTTAAATATGCAGCTTAAACCTGTGATTTACAAACGCGTACACTCACATACATGATGAGGCTGGAGGACAGAGAGGGAAGGATAAACAGACTATAAAAAGACAAGTATAGGACCTTACTAACTCTTGTGAACTAAGGTGTGGGGTCAAAAGAGAATGAATAGGGTTTTTACCTTTTACTTCTCTACAGTCTAAATTATTTAGAAACTACTCGGGTAATCAGTGCTATTTAAAGCACTAAAAGATAGTGCTTTGTGAATGGAAGACTCAAGAAGAGAGTAAATACCAAGGTAAGTCAGAAAAATGCCACTAAAAACTGAACAAAGTTAAAAGTAACGCTTCATATAGCAAAGATGAGAAGGAAAGAGAGAATTCTAATAGTGGGGCAAATTATCACAAGCAAACACAAAAGAAACATGGAAGAAAGCACAAACAATATGAGTAAAAATTACAAGTAATCCAGTTTCTTTGTTAACCTGGGAGAATAATGACGGAGAGGTAGATAAACTGCAAAGACAAGTTTGAGTCAGATTATAAAGGGTTTTATGAATCTTGTAAAGGGGACTAAAATCAAACTGAAAATGATGTATTTTAAGACAAAAATGACATCAGGTTTATTCCAGCAGATCTCTGACAGCTTCAAGTGATGGAACAGACTGAGACACAAACCAAGAACCTATTATGATTGTATAGAAAACAACAGTCTGAATTAAAATCCTTCCAAACTGCATGTGCACATATTATTTTAAAATTCCCATATATACAGAGGGAAAATGGTAAGAGAAACACACCTATCTATTTCTCATTAGGTCTTCTGAGCTCCTCATGGCTTGCAGTCAAAGTAACAAACTGAATTAACACAAAAGTCCTGCAACTCCCAACACAGAGGAATACCTCATCAAGGACAGTTAAAGTACTTGCAGATAAAAGTCATACTCAAAACTAATAATAGACTACTACAACTCAACAACAAAAAAATCAAATAGCCTGTTTCAAAAATGGGCAAAAGACCTGAACAGATGTCTCTCTCAAGAAGACAAGCCAATGACTATCAGAGAAGGTGCACAGCATCATTAAACATCAGGGTAATGAAAACCAGAACTATAGTGAGATACTGCTCCTACTCAGCAGGCTAAAAAAACCAGGAGGGAAAAAAAACAGAAAATAACAAGTGCTGGCATGGAAGATATAACCTATGAGCATCATTTGTGAATACACAATGGTGATGGTGTGGCTGTTAGAAAAAATAGTACAGTGGCTCCTAAAAAAATTGAAAATAGGGCCTTCCCGGTGGCACAGGGCTTAATTCTCAGCACTGTGAAGTTATCACAAGCCACTGCAGCATGAGTTTTTGTCTCTTTTACAAAAGAGTAAACAAGGATAGCAAAATTTTAGAAATGAATACTCCAACTGCATACTAGTTACTTGCCATACTAGATACACCTATAATACATTGACAAAGAATAGCTGGAAATAAATGAACAGGGAAAAATATACAAGAGGCTAATGAAATAAGGAACACTGAAGGTAAAAGCCTTAAACAAAAACCAAAATGAGATACTATGTTGACAACAAAGCAAAAAAACCTCATACCTGAAGTCTTCTAGATCTTGGAAAATGAGACAATCTATGAACAAATAAGTAATATAATGTGTAACAGAAGGCCAGGAAGTGGCAAAATGAAAACTACAAATGGACTTTATAGAGAAAAGGCAAAGAATACAGTTTTAGATGGCATGGTTAGAAAAAACAAATTGACATATTACCAGAGACCAGGAAATAATTATTAAGTATTTGGGGGGAAAAGGACTGAAGGTAGAGGAAAAGGCAACCAAGGTTTTGGAAACAAGCTGGAGTTTAGCTATTCAGGAATAGCAAGAATAATGAGGTGGAAAAGCAGAAAGAAAGTAGAAAAGAGGGAAATGGACTCTAGACTCAAACAGAAGACAAAGCCATGGCAGCCTAGATTACAGTAAGTGGCCTGCACTGCTTCTTTCCAATAATATACACCATCGTGACTATGTTAAGTGCATAGTCAACCTGGCGTCAAAGTACAGTATATAAAAACAAAATATGTCAATAAATTCAGAAATACTGAACCATTCCATGATGAAAACACTTTAATACATCTCTCTTATAAGTAACAACTATCAAACAAATATTACTAAATAGAGCTGTTAACAAAATCAAGTTTAAATGAAATGTTTACAAATCACAAGATAGTAAACATAGTTGAAAAAAATTTGACAGTAAATTCAGTTAGAATAAAAGTCAGAGGGACCTCCCTGGTGGTGCAGCGGGTTGAGCGCCGCACTGTGAAGCATCCACAGCACAGCAGCGTGAGTTCAATCCCAGGCCAGGTAGCTGACCCACATGGCACAGCAGACCTCTCCTGCCCCGCCCGCTACTCCCCTCAGCAGTGTTTCAGTCCATCTGCCTGTTCTGCTCCCCACTCTGTCTCTGGTGAATCCTCTCTCCTCCCACACCTCTGGCCCATACTCCAGCTCTTCTATGCATAAATAAATAAATCTTTAAAAAAAAAAAGAATAAAAGTCACGGCCTCCCTGGTGGCACAGTGGGTTGAGCGCTGCACTGTGAAGCGTCCATAGCACAGCAGCACAAGTTAGATCCCCTGCCAGAGGGGTGACCCACATGGCGCAGCAGATATCTCCTGCCTCACCTGCCGCTCCCCTCAGCAGTGTATTTCAGTCAGTCTGCCTGTTCTGCTCCCCACTCTGTCTCTGGTAAATCCTTTCACTCCCCACATCTCTGGCCTGTACCCCAGCTTTTGTATGCATAAATAAATAATAAACTTTTTTAAAAAAAAAACAAAAGTCAGATTGCAAAGATAGAATATAATAAAATGGGAGATGCAATTATTAAGAAAGAACAAGGAAAATTAGACTACCAGTTTATATGGTAGGATAAATACAATGAAGGTATAAATGGAATAGAGAAGTTTAGACCTACTAATAGGGGATGAATCGAGTTTTACTAGAGGAAAGAGGGAACTTGCTAGGTTGGAGGCTAACTTGAGGGTGAAATAAATAAATTTAGAGAGGACTTTCCTTGGTAACTGCAATGATGCAGGTGTAAGGTCCTGGAGGGATGAGTTAAATAGTACCAGAATGATGAAAAGGGTTACTCTCAGCCACACTTGGAAAATGGTGAAAAATAAAACAACAAAACACAGGACTTGGTGGCAGGTAAGAATGGGAGGAGAGGTCAATATAACTTAAGGAATTTTATTATTTTTTTTTATTATACTGAATTACAAATTAAAGATCTTCATTTGGTCAAAAAAAGTATATTTTGAAATTGTTACCGAGGAGTTTGCTTCCATGGAAGCCAAGAAGAAAACGTTTATTATAAAAATTTTTTATAAAATATTTAGATTTATTTTTTAATATAACTGAATTTATTTTTTTAAATTTATATATATTTGACATCATTTGTAATCCCCATGTATTCCCCATCACCTTATCACCAGTGCACCATCACCTCAGTACCCCCTGCTCCCGTCTGCCCTCAACCCTCCCCCTCCCCACCAAGTGTCCCCAGTTTGTCCTTGTCTTTTCATTTTTGGTTTTTGTTGTGTCTTTATTGTTATTATTATTCTTGTTGTTGTTCTTATTCTTTTCATTGATCTTATTTGGTTCCCTTATATTCCTACTAGGGGAGGAACTATCTGGTATTTTTCTTTTGCCTTCTGACTTATTTCGCTGAGCATAATCCCTTACAGGTCCATCCATGTTCCTATGAATACGTCTAGTTTTTCTTTTTTGATTGCTGAATAGTATTCTATCGTGTATATGTACCACAGTTTCTCGATCCACTCATCTGTTTTTGAGCATTTAGGTTGTTTCCAGGTCTTACCTATTGTAAAGAGTGCTGCTATAAACATAGGAGTGCAGGTAACTTAAGGGACTTTAATCAGAGACCTAGGGAAAATGACACTAGTGAATATAAGGTACTTGGGAAGGAGAAAAAATTAACATGAAGGAAAAATCTTTTGGATTACAGGATAAAGTAGCAATAGGACATTCCAATGGAATTGCATTATGAAAACAGAGACTATGGAAGGCAGAAAGAGCACAAGGGACTGAGGTGATGGTACACTGGTGAAATGGTGGTGGAAATTCCCTAGGGACTACAATTGATGTCAAATATAGTTAAATAAGTTAGTTTTTAAAAAAGTAAACTTTGCCCTTGAACAATAAAAAAAAAAGACTATTATTATATGCTGGATTTATCAGCACAGTAACAGGTGAAAAAAAATGTTAAGACTGAATTTGCCAAAGAAAACTTTACAGTAATAATTCTTGAGTGTTTTGGCACAAAATGATAAAAGCTCCTATATACTAGTATATAAACAGAGAGAGAGAGAGAGAGAGAGGGAGAGAAAGCATTTTCCAGTACATTTCAGGATATTCTGGAACTACCAAGTATTCCTTGGGTTTCAAAATTTTAAATTCTGGTTTTGAGAGAACAAAGTTAGAAACTTGAGTTCCCATCCAGAGTTCAGAAGAGAAAGGCTTCCAAAACAAAACAAAACAAAACCCAAGAACACAACTTAAAAACTAATGGATAATGGATAAAGTAAAACATAAAACACAGGAAAAAAGAAGACATTTCAAAACAAGAAAAGTGCATACAGTTAAAAGTTCTGTTATCTTCTCACAAATATATGTTCCAGAAATGAAGCAATGTGTACCCTTAGCACAATTCCTACCGTTACTGAGGAGAAAAATAACTCAAAGTACAAACTGTACTTTTATCAACTTTGTAAACTAGTCAGAGTGACCCTTTCATCCAGTATCAGTCAAGAAAAAAGATGCTGCTTTCAAGATTTTCATTTAGAACTGAGACAGAAAAACAAGATCAACTTTAGGAAAAAGTCTGAGTAACAAATATTATGAAATAACAACCTGTTCTTATGCTGAAAACCCAAACAATTTTAAACAAAGTAACTACAATGGGTTTGAAACAACTGCTTCATAAAAGTCAGTTTCAGTTTAATATATTTTTTTAATTCTAGGGTTTTTTCAATTCGTGATATTTCACTGTTTTTAGAAGCAGTTTCTCCAAACACTAACACACATCTTTGAAATCTCAACAATTAGGATTGTAAAACCAGGATGGAAATAACAACACTATATAGGATGAGGTAATTCCTCTTGATACAAGTAGTATTTTATATAGGATAAGAGGTAATTCCTTAAGTCACATCTCTTCTAAATTTTTTCCTACAAGTCACCACTTTTCATTCAAGCTACCACTGTAATACACATAGAAACCAGGTTCCTCCCAGCATGACAGCATAACAGCAGGAAGCCCCGCAACACAATGATTAACAGCTCCACCTTAGCTAAAGCACTCACTCACCTGAACCCACTTAAGCAACAACAGTAAGGGACAGAGTTAAATGTGGGAAGGGTTCAAAAAAAAAATAAAAATCGTTGATAAATAAGAAGACCAAGCAGCCGAATCACCAGGGGCACACGGGCAGCCGAGAAAGGTGTCGAATACAGAAACCGTTTTGACATTCACCAGTGAACCGCCAGAGAACCCGACAGTCCCAGGGAAACCAAACTGACTCGGGGCTACAAGGTAGGGAGTCAAGAGGGTGGGACGGGAACTGTGGGGCGGGACCAGAGACACCAAAACAGTCTGCGCGTCGGGGCCAGCACAACCCACGGGTGCAGCGGGGGCGTTGGGCACCGCGCACCAATCAGCCCCGGAGCCGCGGGCTCCTATCGCTGCCGGGTCGCCTTTAGGAGCCTCGATCCCGGGACCTCCTCGAAGCCGGGCGTCTCTCCGCCTCTCAGGGTGGAGGCGCCCCCCTGAATAGTACATGGGGGGCCGAACCAGTGCCTGGGGTGACCCAGCGGCCGTCTAAGCCAGCCTATCATCCGGCCCGCGTCCCCAGCAGCCACTCACCAGGATGCAGGCTGCAGCTACGTCGGCGGCAGAGGCGGCTCGCCCCTTCACGTCCCCTCTGGCCGGCCTGCATCAGCTGAGCTTCCGACACAAACAGGAGCTGGCGCTGGGGCGCCGACACCCCCACCCCAACTCAGGCCCGCCCCAGGGGAAGTGACGCACGCGCCGACCAATCTACCCGCCCTCAGGGGAGGAGCCCCAGCTGCGCTCGGACCTCAGCCTCGTGTCCTTCGCCGCGCCGGCTCCTCCCCAGACATGCGCAATAGAGCGTGACTGAGGGCCCGGTGGAGACGTGCGCGCGGGCGCGCGTTGGGAGGCGGGGCTTGGCCGCCCCAGGGAGTTTCTGTTGATTTGCATGCTGTTCGCGAGTCCGCATTCCCTGTCCGCTGAGCGAAGCGCTCTGGCTCTCGTCGCGAAAGGCCTGGTCCGCTCTCTGGCCAGTCCTCGAAACTGGGGCTGCACTGCCTGCCTTGAAGGATGGTGAGCTGCTCGGTCCTGGCCCTGCTGTCACCAAGCCTACTACAGGGGGAAGTACTTCTAGTCTGCTCTGGTATTGAATGTTAACCTGTGAAGTTAGCATACAAAGCCCCATAAAGCTCCCATTGAAAACACTTAAAAAGAAATCCGACATATGCATACTAGGTCAACTAATTACAACCCTTAGGGACAAATCCCCACAAAGCTCCCATTGAAAACACTTAAAAAGAAATCCGACATATGCATACTAGGTCAACTAATTACAACCCTTAGGGACAAATCCAGCCCACTGCCTGTTTCTGTTAGTTTTTGCATTTTCCAATGGTTAAAAGAATAAAAATGTACTGTGATGTGAAATTAACGTTTCAGTGTCCATTAAAAAAGTTTTATTAGAACAACCATGCCCATTATATATGTTTCCGGTATATTCATGTTACAACTTTCTTTCTATTCTTGAAGTGAGTTTGCAATAAGTTGAGGCTGGAAAACATAGAAAAGTAGTCTTTTCTAATTATTACCAAGACTTTTAGCCTCTCTACTCTCTAGGCTCAACTCTCTCTCCTGGGTGTTAATGCTTTATTGCCCTGTAAAATTCCTGTGAAAGTCTTTAAGGGAGGGAATTTTATGAGCTGCCAAACAAAGTAGGTATTAGACTAACACTTTTTTAAAATTAAGGTGAAGGAGCCAGCTTGTTAGATTTGGGGGGCATAAATGACTACAATAATTCAGAAGTGTTATTTAGCTACATGATATTTATTTATTTATTTTTAAAAGATTTATTTATTTATGCATACAAGCACTGGGGTACAGGCCAGAGGTGGGGGGGGGGGGTGGAATTCACCACAGAGAGCAGGGAGCAGAACAGGCAGATCAACTAGAAAGTACACTGCTGAGGGGAGCAGGCACAGCAGGAGAGGTCTGCTGAGCCATGTGGGTCCCCACCCTGGCTGGCAGCAGGGATCGAACTTGTGCTGCAGTGGCTGAGGTCTGCCTCATAGTGCGTTGCTTAACCCACTGCGCTACCAGGGAGGCCCAAGCTAAATGATATTTAAAAGATGCACACAAAAATTAAACGTTAGAAGAGTATGGGAGTAATTTTAGTTCTTGGGAGATTTTCTCCCCATTGTTAAAAAAAAAAAAATTTGTTCTATCATTTGTTAAAACAGTAGATGATAGGGGCCTCCCTGGTGGCACTAGGGGTTAAGTCTCAGCACTATGAAGCTATCTGCAGCCACTGTAGCATGAGTTTGATTCTGGGAGGTGACCCACAGGAGCAGACCTCTCCTGGCTCACTTGCTACTCCCCTCAGCAGTGTATTTCAGTCAGTCTGCCCGTTCTGTTCCCCACTTTGTCTCACCCCCCCACACCTCTGGTCTGTACGCCAGTTCTTGTATGCATAAATAAATAAACCTTTATTTTAAAATGACAATACTTATTCAGGACTTTTCAGGCCTTCAATGTTAAGACTTAAAAACAGGAAAGAATTTGGACTCACTTGAATCAAAATAAAGACTGCTGGGGATGTATAGCCCAGTGAGAGGTGTCACTGTGTGGAAAATTTGTTTAGGAAAAATGCCATCTAAACTGACTAAGCTGAAATTTTGCTAAAACTTGAGTTGGTAGGTCAAAGAGAGGACACAGGCAGAATTCAGGGGTTAATAAGGCTACTGAAACCTAATTAAAGATTGATAAAGAAAGTCTTTGTCACCCTATGCTCTCCCCAGTTTTTCTTTATTTCCGAGTTTAGTGGGACATATCAGCTATCTAGATTTTTTTCCCCTATCAAAAATTTCCAAAGTCCTTGTCCTTCTTTGCTCTGTCATCTCCTTCCCCCCACCCATGCCCACCTTCATACCTTTAATTAGTAATGAAGTCTGATGATTTTCACTGCAAAATCTCTCAGATCTTTCCACTGCTGTATGTTGTTGTTTCCACTGCTTTAGTTGAGGCTTTCATTTTACAACTAATCTTATCTAAACTGACTTTCCAGCCTTGACCTGTGACCCAGAGTCATTTTCTTCTGTGCAGCCGCAGCTGTCATTCTAAAGCACAAGTCCAATCATGTGTTTTTCCCAAATAAAAGGTTTTGGCTGGCACTTCATCTCTACAGAATAAAATGCAAGGCATGATAGGATCAGACCCTGCCAACTTTCCAGTCTTAATTTCACCACTTGCCCCTTACTCTTTACTGACCATAAAATTCCCCAAATACTATGTGTCTTTTCATTTTTCAGTGCTCTTGTTCATTATTCCCTTCCACCCTGTGGAACACTTCCACCCTTCTAAACACTTATTTATCCTTCAACACTGGGAAAGCCTACCAATCAAACAGTTGCACTCCTTGGTATTTATGCAAAGGAGTTGAAAACTTAAGTCCACACAAAAACCTGTACACAGGGCCTCCCTGGTGGTGCAGTGGGTTAAGCAATGCACTGTGAAACAAACGGCAGCCGCTGCAGCACGAGTTCGATGCCTGCTGCCGGCCAGGCAGGGGACCCACGTGGCGCAGCAGACCTCTCCTGCTGTGCCCGCTGCTCCCCTCAGCAGTGTGCTTCTGTTGATCTGCCTGTTCTGATCCCTGCTCTGTCTGTGGTGAATCCTCTCACCCCCCACAACTCTGGCCTGTACCCCAGTACTTGTATGCATAAATAAATAAATCTTAAAAAAAAAACAAAAGAAAAACTGTACACAGATGTTTATAGCTGTATGTTCATAATTCCCCAAACTTAAAAGCAACCAAAATCTCATTCAGCAATTGAATGGATAAATTGTGATACATCCAGATAATGGCATAGTACTCAGTGCTAAAGAGAAATGAACTATCAAGCCATGAAAAGATGAGGAAACTTACCATGTGAAAGACGCCGATCTGAAAACGCCATATAGTGTGTAACTCCATCTATTTGACATTCTGGAAAGACAAAACTATGGAGACAGTAAAACAAACAAAAAAATCAGTGGTTTCCAGGGCTAAGGTTGGGAGGGGTTGTGTGTAGGGGATAAGTGGAACTAAGGATTTTTAAGACAGTGAAAATTCTGTATACTATAGTCGACACATGCCATTATACCTTTGTGCAGACACTTGAACATACAACACCAAGAATGAACTCTAAAGTAAAGGATAATGTGTCTGTATAGGTTCATTGATTAAAACAAATGCATCATTCTGGTGTAGAAGGTTATAGTGGGGGCAGCTATGCATGTGTGGGGGCAAGGAGTGTTGAGGAAATGTCTATTTTCAATTTTGCTGGAATCTAAAACTTCTCCTAAAAAAAGTCTTTAAAAAATGGGCCTCCGGGCCTCCCTGGTGGCGCAGTGGGTTAAGCAACACACTATGAAGCAAACGCAGCCGCTGCAGCACGAGTTCGATCCCTGCTGCTGGCCAGGGAGGGGACCCACATGGCACAGCAGACCTCTCCTGCTGTGCCCGCTGCTCCCCTCAGCAGTGTGCTTCTGTTGATCTGTCTGTTCTGCTCCCCGCTCTGTCTGTGGTGGGTCCTCTCACCCCCCACAACTCTGGCCTGTACCCCAGTACTTGTATGCATAAATAAATAAATCTTTAAAAAAAAAAAATGGGCCTCCTTGGTAGGGCAAGGTGTTAAGTTACAGCACTATAAAACTATCAGCAACCACTGTAGCACATGTTCGAGTTGATACCCAGCCAGGGAAATGACCCACAAGGCACAGCAGACCTCTCCTTTTTCACCTCAACAGTGTGTTTCAATCTATCTGCCTGTTCTGCTCCCCACTCTGGCTCTGGTGAATCCTCTCACCCCTGATACCCCTGACCTGTACGCCAGTTGTTGTATAAGTAAATAAATATTTTTTTTAAAGTCTTTAAAAAAAAAGACAAGAAAGAAAAGCCTTATCTTACTACTTCAGCAAGTAAACCATTCCTTTGTGTTTGCTTCCTCTAGTGTCCTCACTGTAGAGTATTGTAATTGATTCATTTACAAGCCTGTGAGTTTTCTATTGGCAGAGTGTAGCATAGCATATGTATATTCTGTGTCTAGCATTGTGCCCGGAAAATAATCTCTAAAATTTTGGTTTTCAGAGAAATTTTGATTTCTTTGTTAATTTTAAATAATTCTTAATCTTACTCAGATTTCTAAGTTGATAAGTTTTTTTTTAAGATTTATTTATTTATTCATACAATGAACTGGGGTACAGGCCAGAGTCGAGGGAGGTGAGAGGATTCACCAGAGACAGTGGGGAGCAGAACAGGCAGATTGTATGAAACACACTGCTGAGGGGAGCAGCGGGCGAAACAGGAGAGGTCTGCCGCGCCATGCGGGTCACCTCCCCACTGGCAGCAGGGATCGAACTCATGTTGCAGTGGCTGCCGTTTACTTCATAGTGCTTTGCTTAACCCACTGCGCCACCAGGGAGAGCCCTAGGTTGATAAGTTAAATGTGGAATATAAAACCCATTCATGATTCCTCTGACATGAGAAAAAGTTTTGAGAGAAAACAAAATATCAATTAATTTAAAATAATACAGTGAGTAGTGAGAAAAAGAAGAGATTGTGTTTTATATGCTGTCGCCATATTAAAAAAAAGTTGTTTTAATAGCAGACTAACAGTCATTGATAGCATTCAGGAAATATTTAGCAGTCTTCAGGAAAACATCTAGACTTGGCTTAATGTTAAATACAATAATTGTTCATCCTTATATTTGCTGCTAGATAAAACAGACATCCACATAACTCATGTATCACTTATCTGCTGTTTTCATTCCATTTATAAGATTTAACGACGATC
The DNA here is from genome assembly GCA_019455555.1 of Galemys pyrenaicus. NCBI lineage: Eukaryota > Metazoa > Chordata > Mammalia > Eulipotyphla > Talpidae > Galemys > Galemys pyrenaicus. Next base: position 11,681,682 of record JAGFMF010012021.1, read on the forward strand.
TATTTTAGATCTCTCCCTTCTCTAAATCCATGGTCTTCTTTCTGTTACCTCTGGTTCATAATACCTCTTCAGAGAACTTCTAGTTTTTTATTCAAACAAAAGTTAATGTTGTAGCCAAAATAAATTTAGTTCTCTTGCTGTAAGATGTTTCTCTAATTCACCTGAGGACTATGCCAGAAAATAATTCTAGATGCATAGTTACTGTGGAAAGCAGGAAAATGGTCTCTTAAGAATTGTTCCTTCCCTAATCCCTTGAATATTTTGTTTCATCAGAAAAATCACTTTGCAGATGTAATTAAGGATGCAGATTTTATGCAAGGGGAATTATTCTGCATTATTCAGGAGAATCCACTCTAATCACAGAACCCTTGCAAGCAAATAACTTTTTCAGGTTGGATGCAGGAATGGCAGAGGGAAGTCAGAGTGATTCCAGGCTGTTAGGGATGGGAGGAGAAGCAGGACAGTTTGAGAAGAAATAGGTAACCGTAAGGAGCCAAGAGATGCCTCTGCCTGACAGCTGACAAAGAAAACAGTCCTACGGGCGCAAGGAGCTGAATCTGCCAACAGCCTAAATGACCTTCGAAAAACAATGTTCCCAGAACTGCTAGATAAAAGCCTGGATAGACTTGGTGACCTCTGGATTTTGGCCTTTGAGATCAAGAGCAAAGGAATCAGCCCACCCTATCTGGATTTCTGAACTACAGATTTTTTTTTTTAATTTAAAATTTTATTTATGCCTATAAAAGCTGAGGTATAGGCCAGAGGCAAGGGGGTGGGGGGATTGGAAGGGCTGGGGTTGTGGGAGGGTAAGAGGATTCACCAGAGACAGAGTAGGGAGCAGAACAGGCAGATGGATGGAAAAGAAAACAAACACACAAATAAATGACTAAGGGGAGCAGCAGGAAAGGTAGGAGAGGTCTGCTGTGCCACGTGGGTCCCTGTAAAGCTTAACCCCTTGCACCACCAGGGAGGCCTCTGAATTGCAGAATTTTGACATAATTAGTTTGAGTGGTTTTAAGTCACTAAATGTGTGGTATATTGTTTCAGCAGCAATAGAACGCTATACAACTACCTTTATATAGTTTGATGATATGAGGGCAAGGACTTTGTCTGTTTTAATCTTTAGTATCTAACCCTCACATTTACTAGATAGTCAGTAAATATTTCGTGAGTGCTTCTTGAATTAATTAGATGCAGTGATTTGACAGTATTCACTGAGTACCTACTAGGCACCTGACACCAAGCTATATGGTAAAAAATTGAAGAGCCTTCATGGAACTCTAAGTAGAAGGATAGGTGATGAAACAGCTATCATGGACAGAGCACTAGTAGGGATAATCACCTGATATTATTAGAGCTTAGGGAGGGATATCCAGCCTAACCTGTGGAGTAAGGAAAAGTTTACTAGGGGGATGAAACTTACTTTTAAAAATACATGTATTTTACATCATTCTTCCTTTTTGTACAGTTTGCTTTCTCCTCTCAGGCGTAGTCCCTGTAAAATTCCCACCACCAGTTCACCATAGACCCTGATGCTTCTCCCTCCCGTTTGGATCCCTCTCCTCCCCCCTCCCCTGCAGAGTGTCTCAGATTAATACTTGCCTGTCAATTTTGTTTTTTAATATATATAATTATTTTTTTCCTGGGGCCTCCCTGGTAGCGCAGTGGCTTAAGCAACACACTATGAAGCAAACCGCAGCCACTGCAGCACGAGTTCGATCCCTGCTGCTGGCCAGGGAGGGGACCCACATGGCTCAGCAGACCTCTCCTGCTGTGCCCGCTGCTCCCCTCAGCAGTGTACTTCNGTTGATCTGCCTGTTCTGCTCCCCGCTCTCTGTGGTGAATCCTCTCACCCCCCCACACCTCTGGCCTGTACCCCAGTGCTTGTATGCATAAATAAATAAATCTTAAAAAAAATGTTTAAAAAAAATAATTATTTTTTTCCTGGACCCTTATTTGGTGGGGATGGAACTTTTGAGGCCATTCTTAAAAAATGAACTCCGTAGGCAAGGCAGATGAAGTAGTGCAGGTGTAATGGTGTGGAGAGAAGAAAGAGCTTTACAAAGAGAATAAACAATCATCAAAGGCAACAAGAAAAAAATATCGTTTTGAGTGTTCACCATGATGTATGAAAGAAACTATGCCTTTGTTTCACGTTGCTCCTCCTGGAAATGTGATATAAGGGTTGGAAGAGAGCTGAGGCTGCATCTGGACTTGACTTTCTGGTGATCAGAATCAGTGTTGGATTTTAAGGCAAAAAAATAATATGGCCAAATTTAGTTCCTAAGAATACTTTTGGCATGTGAGAGGGCAAGATTTGGAAGAGATAAGGAACCCAATGTTACCTTGTGTTGGTTTCTATTTAACATTCTTTCTTCCTCATCATAATTTCCTTAAAGAGTATGCCAGTCTATATTGACAGTCCAGACCTCTCTAAAGTTAGAGATCTGGGGCCTCCCTGGTGGCGCAGTGGGGTAAGCAACACACTATGAAGCAAACTGCAGCCACTGCAGCACGAGTTTGATCCCTGCCGCCGGCCAGGGAGGGGACTCACATGGCAGTCCTCTTCTGCCTCGCCCAGTGCTGCCCTTGGCAGTGTGTTTCAGTCACTCTGCCTGTTCTGCTCCCCACTCTGTCTCTGGTGAATCCTCTCACCTCCCAGTGACTCTGGACTGTACCCTAGCTCTTGTATGCATAAATAAATAAATCTTTTTAAAAAAGTTAGAGATCTGTTTATCCCACTTTCTGCTAGAATATCTACAGAGGTGTTAACAGAGGTGCTGGTCATATAAGATGATTTTTACTACCTTATTAATTTAATTAATGGACAAATTACATTCCAGGTTTTAACACAAGAGTAAACACAAAACTGAAGTCTTAAGGATACATGTAACTATATTTTCTTGAATTGCTCTGGACTCTGAGTTACATTTTATTTTTTGCCTAATATTTTTTGTAGGTTATTCCTTAATACTCATTCACAGGACACCTTGTCCAGTTAAAATTCAGGGAAAAAAAATCTAAAAATGCTCTAAGTGTAAATTTTATTGTTAATTTCTTCTAGGCAAGTATCAATATTTGTTTTGTTTAACTTTAGAGTTAAGACTGTTACAAGCAATGGGGCTTTCTACCTGGTAGGCACTGAGACTGATTTCTAGGACATCAGCGATTAAGAATAGAAACAGCTTTATTGGCCGGGATGTAGGAAGCAACTTCAGATCTACCTCCCCAGTTAAGAAAGGAAATGAAGAGGTTATAGAGACTTTTAAGAGGTAGGTTTGATAACAAAGGATTCAAAATTTATTCACTAAATAATGAACTAGGAGTAAAGGAATGTGAACTTGGCTTAAGTTCAATTGCTAGTCACAATGTTAGGGGGAAAAGTGATCCTAAATGGATTATGAGTGTGTGGACTCCAACCCCCACTCCAAACCATCAGTATTCCAAAAAAAGGTGGTCCTAAATGGATTATGGGTGTGTGGACTCCAACCCCCACTCCAGACCATCAGTGTTCCAAAACCACAAATCCAATAAAATAATTATCAAAGAGTGGATTACTGGGACCTAAGAGTAAAGTTAAGCAGTCAGGCTGGCTATAAAGCTGAGGTGAGCCTAAAACACACACTCTCTAACTAAAGAGCCAAACCCCTGCCTTCAAAGCAATCGCATTCGACTCAAAACCAGCTCTCAACACGCCATTGCTTAAATCTAATAAAGTATTTGTAAATTTATATCCCTTTCTTTTTCCTTTAGTGTTATTACTATTTTATTCCCCTTTCTTTCATAAAATAAAACGTGCTAATAATTTTTGCCACGTGTACCTGGAGTTGGGATTTTTAAATCTTCTAAGCGCGCGGGTGGAAAACCCAGTGTAAAAAACCCATTTTATATTAGAATTGCCCTGTAATAACAAGGCAGCTCATTTATGAAGAAGTATGAAGAGTCTTTCTTCAGACAACAATTTCTGCTAGTGAGCCCCTCACTTCTGGGTATTTCCCTCTTCTACATTTGTTGCTCACAGCTCCAACCAGCTTTGATTAGTCAATAAGGTTGAGGCTCTGCTGTGTCTGCAAAAAAGTCTCCCAGAGAAGTTTAGATAAATTTTATTCCTTTTGTGATCTAGGGTCTGAAAGCAGTTTAAACATTTAACCTCAATTCCTACTCTTACTCTTTACTGGCTTTGATACCACGGCAAAGCCTCCTTCTCTCATCAGTAAAAGTCCTGAGTATCCCAATTCAATTGCCTAAGGGTATTAGGATCTACAGCCAGGGGCATGGAGTGCTGTGTTTACAGGTTCCTTAAACTCCTCATGGTGCCCTAGGGTCACTGAAGAAACAACAGCAGCTACAGAACTACTCAATTTGTCTTGGGAGAAAAAATTTTCTCCAATGTAGGAGTGGAATGCAGAAAACCAGAAAGGCTGGATATAACAAGCATATGAACGCTGGAATATGAATGAATCCAGTGCCTACTTAGAAGAGAGCAAGTAGCACTTTTCTTTTAATACTTTTTATAGTCCCGGGGAGCTTAGCGGTTTGTCAAGGACTTAGCACTTTAAGAAGTATGATGCTTGTGAAAAGCATGCGCTTTGAAGTTAGGCGGACTTAGAATCCTGTTCTAGCTTTGCCACTTGAACAAATTACCTAACTTTTAAGCGTCAGTTGCAACACTTGAAAAATATTCTTCTGTTTACAAGTACACTTACAAGGGCCTTTAGATCCAGTTTGACAACGAACATCTAGTTTTCAAAGGTAGCAATACCTGCCTCTATAACATGTCATGAAAATCGTAACTTTAGCGGGTTACAGCAGCACTGGGGGATGGGGAAGGACGGGAGGAGAGGTGTATGCGAAGGGAGCGGCTGTGCAGCTTCGCGTAGGCTGTTGGGGCCGCAGGGCGTCACGCGACCGCCCCACCCCCTTTGTGCCCAGAGCGAGGTCACTGGGCTTAGGGGCTGGCAGAGGAGTAGTCCAGAGATCCCCAAGGATGTCAGTTAAAGCTGCTCCGGCAAAAGCGGAAAGGAAGTCCCAAAAAACGCTGGAAACGATAAATCTTCCGACAAAAAGTGCAAGCAAAAGGGAAAAGGGGAGCAAAGGGAAAACAGACCAAAGCAGCTAATCCAGAAATTAGAGACAACCAGCAGAGAGTGGAGAGGCTGAAAACCAGAAGCCAAGTACTGATTCATGTCATATGTATCTCGTTTTATCAGAATTCCCCGTCTCTCTCCTTGTACAATCCGGAGAAAGACTTTTTATCAACTATTTTGTGAGTGCAAGATTTTTAGTAGCTCTAGAAACATTTTTAAGAAGGTGGTACACCTACCACATCCTATTTTTAAAATGTAAATTCTTTTTTTAAAAAAAGTGAGTTTTTTTGCTTCTTGTTTACTTTTTTCGTACAATCAGAAAATAGTGGGGTAGGGTTAAGCAACACATTATGAAGCAGACTGCAGCCACCGCAGCCCTAGTTTAAATTCTAGCCTGAACTAGACTCTTACTAAACAGTAAGGATTTCTGTTTAATAGAAATGCTATTTATGAGCATTATGTGAACTAGTCAGCTAGGTGCCATTTCTGCCTTCAAAGGGTTTGTAGATTTATAGAAGAAGCAGATCTCTAAATTCACTATAAAACAAGGAAAAATGAAATACGTTATATGACAAAAGAACCAATAAGATGGTATGAGAACTCAAAGGAAATGGGGATTGATACCAAAAAGGTATTAGTAATAGGGTTTCCAGTTTTGGGAAAATAAATCCTGCATGGGACACACTTAAACTCAGACATAATTGTCGCTTATTTAAAAATTGAATTTAATGGGCCAATTTGTATTTTATCTGGTCACTCTAATTGGGGAGAGTTGCTGACTATAGAATAAAGTTATTTCCAAATGGAAATGTTAGAGATACTCCTCTGTGAAAGTAAGTTGCAATCCCCCCTTCCCCCCTTCCCATCCCTTACATACAGTTCCTTTGTACTATAAATCCCAACAGAGCCAGACTTCATGAATGGGGGACAACTGGGAATGGGTAAGGTGGCTATAAAGAGAGGTAACACTTGAAAAGGGAACTTGGAGGAGACACATGGAAGAGAGATAAGTAGATACACTGGAAGAGATACTTGAAAGGGACATGTAGGTAAAAGACATGTGGAGAAGCTGCTTCAAGGCCGTGGCAAGGACAATGGCAGACATTATCTTGACTTCATTTTTGATTATGTGCACATTTGGGGAGGATAGAGGACACAGGAATTATTTCTATCTAGACAGTGCCAAAGATAACTAAGTCGTGATTACCTCTTAGGAACATGGGGTCTCATTAGAGATTGATGCATGAAGAATTAGCTACAACAAAAACTGATTTAGTTTGATGAAGCAAACAGATTTTGCAAAGACGGAGGGAGGGGAGGGGTAAATACTGATAACTAACTGTTGTGTGGCAGCCCTAGAAAGAGGTGATGTTTGAAATGGTTCTTCAGTGTTATTTAGAACTACCCTCATTGAGTTCTGGTTTTAATTCTGTGCAGATTAACAAAAGAAAGAGGATAGCTTTTGGGACCATCTTATCTAAGTTTGAAAGTAATTTCCCCCATGCCACACATTTTTTGTCAAAATCAGCGAGCTCTGTTTTCTAGCCTCTGGTTGTTTTCTAATGTTTCTAGCAGTATTTTGCTATTGCTAAGGAAGGGGCAGTTTACCTCAGGTGACTGGGGCTGGTTTTGTTGACTTTTTTCTCTATAGTGAGACCCAGCAATATGCTCCTGCACATTACACAGGAGATTGGATAATGGAGGTGAGCCAGATTTTCAGTCTTCTTGTTACGGAAATTACTCTGGCCCATAACCCAGGCTATGGGAGGATAAACCAGGCGATACACAAGGACTTCTGCAGACCAGGCACTTTATTCTAGATTCATATGGACCCAAACAGGGACCTTTCTCCGAAAATCTGGGCCCCCGAACAAAGGCTGGGGACTCTTTTTTTTTTTATAAGATTTATTTATTTATGCATACAAGAGCTGGGGCACAGGCCAGAGTCCAGGGAGGTGAGAGGATTCACCAGAGACAGAGCGGGGAGAAGAACAGGCAGACCGACCGAAACACTGAGGAGAGCAGCAGTGGGTGAGGCAGGCCTGCGGCAGGGATCGAACTCGTGCTGCAGGGGCTGCGGTTTGCTTTACAGAGTGCCGCCTTAATCCCCTGCGCCACCAGGGGGCCCTGGGGACCCCTTTTGTACTTTACTATATGTACACTGCTACGTAGATATGTTTGAAGGCTAGGTCCCAGAGGAAAGGGGGAGTTTTGCAGGGAGGTAATTTTCCAAGGACACAGAGCAGCCTGACCTGTTATCTGCAGCTCTGTTTAGGAGTGCTGAGACTAAGTCATGAATCTGACTTGTTAACTGCACCTGCATTGGTATGTTAATTGCACTTAGGTTAAACTCTGACTGGGGAGGCATCTCCAGCCCATTGTCCAGCAATATTTCTCCCACATTCTGAGCTTTCTGTGGCTCCTATATTATGCCATGTTGTTTCTCTTTGCATTGTATCAGTTCCCAAATGAATGAAACTAAATAGGTGAACTGAAAGTTGTCATCATAAAGATTGTTTCAGATTTCCAAAGCCTTAACAAGGGAAAATCACGTATCTCTAACATAATGTTGTATAGAGGAATAGATTGGTGTTTTTTTATTTAATGACTCTGGGGATTGTTTAAATAATTTGAATGGTGTCCTTTATCTTTCCCTCCTCACTGTCTCCACCCCCAAAACTCCTTCTGATGTTCTATTGTTACAGGGCAACCCTAATAAAAAATGGGTTCCCCTCACTGGGTCCTCCACCAGCGCGCTTATTAAACTTTTAAAAAGTTTTAGCTTTAGGTACACGTGACAAAAGTTATTAACAGATTTTACTTTACGAAAGAAGTTGAATAAAATAGTAATAATACCAAGGGAAAAAGAGAGGGATATAAATTCACAAATATCCTACCAAATTTTCTAAGCAATGGCGCGTTGAGAGCTGGCTCTGAGTTAAGTGAGATGGCTCCAAAGGAAGAGAGATGTCTCCTAAAGGAAGGGGCGAGCCCAAGGCTCACCTCTGGTTTTATAGCCAGCCTGGCTGCTTAACTCCACCCTCAGGTCCCAGTGATCCACTCTTTGATAATCATTTTTATCAGATTTGTGGTTTTGGAACACTGATGGTCTGGAGTGGGGGTTGGAGTCCACATACCCATAATTCATTCAGGACTACCTTTTCCCCTAATAGTATCACACCACTAAACTGATTGCCTTATTTTATCTATGGTTTCAATGCGGTTCTAGTCTCATGTCAGTGAGTTCATTTTCACTGAGACTAAGCAAGGTTGTGAATTCAACAAAATTAACCTAATTTCACATTCATGATATTCTAGTTCGTTGTGCATATTTAAACACTATGCTTTATTATTAATAGAAAACCTGAGCCATGCACTGACAAATTAAAGATCAACCTCACTCTGAAACTGGCACCTGCTCCATTGTTTCTCATTTTAAATTATATTTCAGTAACCAAGAAGCTAGTGAATTAAACTACAAAGTATTTTCCAATAACCAAAAATAATATTTAGTAAATCTCTGAATTTTTTATGATATTTTACATAACAATTTGAACATTAAATTTTAAATTTGATTTTACAGGAAATATGAACCAGTAGATAAAAATTCACCCACCCTGCTTTTGGATGTGAGCTAACTTACTTTTCAGTTCTAGTTCAATTCTTGATTAAAATTGTTACAGGGCAACCCTAATATAAAATGGGTTCCCCACACTGGGTTCTCCACCCGCGCTCATAAGACTTAAAAGTCCCAACTCCAGGTACACGTGGCAAAAATTATTAGCACGTTTTATTTTATGAAAGAAAGGGGAATAAAATAGTAATAACACCAAAGG
>JAGFMF010012021.1:11690654-11711989 GCA_019455555.1 Galemys pyrenaicus
CTTATTGGATTTGTGGTTCTGGAACACTGATGGTCTGGAGTGGGGGTTGGAGTCCACACACCCATAATCCATTTAGGACCACCTTTCCCCCTAACAAAATTACATAACTGAATTGGTGTTTTGTGTATTCAAATTTAGAATAGTAACTTTCCTGTTTTTATTTCTGTGTTTTAGGGTATAGGATTGGCTTCCCCAAAAATGTTGGATAGGCTTTCCCCAAGATGTCCGGAGTAGGCATTTTCCAATACATATTACCTTGATATGTAAAACTGAGATCAATCACAGTCCTTTGAAGCCCAGGAGAAACTGTTACCATAGCCTGATAGAATGCAGATTACCTAGATTTAGGGGTATCTCCAGAAATAAAATTTTTCTCAGAGAAACCTATTTTAAGGCAGGGTATTAAGTCATGATTTGAGACCCTCTCTTATCCCCATGATGCCCTAGGCTCCAAATCCATTCCTTAGCACAAGATATAGGCTGTGCGTTTTTCAAATGTATTTTAGAATTTACAGCTATGTAAATTCTCTATACGTTATTCAATCTGGTCCTTTTCTCCTACTAATCAATCTGTTGTTGTTTCTTGTCTAACTTGAGAAGCAGCGGAGACTGGGGAATGTTCAACTACAGACTTGCTTGAATAATAAAGTAATACCTTCACCCATGCAGCTGCAAATTGGTTGATATATCTGCTGAATGTCAATGTGGAGCCAGATTAGTCTTTGAAATATGTTTTGGTAGATGCTGTTGTTCACTTAACAACTCCTACTTGACTCCAGTTTGGATTGATGGTTCTGTAGGGCTGTGGTCCAGACTGGATGTTGATACGGAATGCCCACCTCAATTTCCCTCAGCCAATAAAAGAAAAGATTTTGCAGGAAGAAAAATAGTTTAATTTGTCGACAAGTTGAGGAGAACAGCAGATTCATGGTGTGATAAGACAACAGACCTGCTTTTTGGCAGAGTGCAGGATTAGTTATACAAAGGAGTAAAACCAAAGGGAGATGGTCAAGAGTCAGCATGTCCTTTGATGCAGGTACATGGAGAATTAAGGTTTTGAGTGGGGACCAGCTTGCTTTGTTAACACCCGATGTTTAACTTCCTTAGAATGCAAGAAGACAAACTTGTGAAATATAACAGATAGGAATGCCAATCTGATGGGGCAGGGTGAGCGACCTGTCCTGTTCACTGCCTCAGTGTTGTGACCTCCCTTCACCATTTTGGGATTCCCTTTACTTCTTTCTTGATTTGAATCTGCTTTCTTCTATTTCTTTCTTTCTTCCTTAGGCCGCAATCAGCCTGAGTTTAGTGATGGGAAATGGGCCAGACCATACATAGACCTTTGCCCATCCCCCTGACCCAGAGCCTCCAGGGGAGCTGTGGTTCCTCCCCAAGGCAAGTAGTCTTGGTTCTTTGAACTTTGTTCTATGCTAATTTGGCATTGTTGCCAGCTTTGAAAAAAGGCAATAATCCTTTGTGCAGTCAGCCTAAGGGTAAAGGGAAGGTATGTTAGGGGGCCCCTGGTCAGGAGAGGATAAGGGGGAGAGAGAAAAGACTCCCCACCTTGGGCAACACAAGCTACAAACATGGGGAAAGTTTCTGAACATTCTTCGCAGGTAGAGGGAAGACACTGCAGCATTGGAGATGACAGACCCTCATCTCCAATACCTCCTAGGGTAAATATTAGAAAAGAGAGGAGGCCAGGATTTTCAGACATAAGTGGGTTTTATTGAAAGTCTGTGAGGTGACGACTTTGCAGGCCAGGGGTCATGGCCCAAATGGGAGCACAGGTCTTTATAGGGTTAGGCTACTGTTGGAATTTTTTTGTGTACATAAGTGAGGGAGTCTCTTCTGCCAGAAAGGGTCTGCTGGAGTTGTTTAGACTGGGGGCAGGTCTGCTGGAATTGTTTACAGTTGTCATCTTTATCTCTGATTCAGCTTATCTCATGGTACCTGGGTGTGCAGGTTTTATAAGGGGCTTGTTTGTGCTCTCATCAGTAAAATTGAGGTGGACAACACTGGAAGCTCTGCTGGGACTGCCAATGCTCTCAACCCCTTTACCCCAACCCCCACACCATCTCTAGATTCTTCACCCTCAGGTCATCTACTATGGACAGCAAGCAGATGCTCACCATGATAGCCTGGGGGGGGGGTGGTGACAGTGACACACTGTAGTTGGTCCTTGCTCATGAGGTATTTCAAAGCCAGTTCCAGGCACACCTCGCCCTGCCTGGTCCAGGTTGCTTGTCCCTCCATTGGGCAATGGCACAGAGGAGGTGACCTGCCAGCACCACAAGCAAGCTGCTTTCTCAGAGTTGCTGGCCAGGCAGGTAGAGCTGGAGGCCGAGTTCACTGTTACTTGTGCTCACCACCACAGGAGAGTCCTCAGGAAAGTCAGCCACACAGGCATCACAGCCCAAGTAGCCACAGTGCAGCAGTGTCTGGGTCAGCTGCAGGAACACTTTGGAGACCTTTGCTCGCGGAGATTTCAGTTGCTGGTGCTGCTGCTTGGTGACCAGTGATCCATCCGCATGCAATGTGTGATATTGTCTGAGCATACAGTGGGTTCAGGTCGATGCTGTGACATTGTCATCATAGGTGGTCCCAATAACCCTTCCCTAGCTGAACCTTATACTTGACTCTGAACATGGTAACACATACAAAATGGCTCAAACTCTTTCAACTTTAGTACAAAAGAAAAGGTTTCATCTTTTTTTCAAACTAGAAAGAGACTATCAAGTCATCTGGAAGACCCAGATATATTTCTCTAACTGCTCCCCTGTAGCTTATCAGAGAGAAAAGCTTCTTTGGGGGATATGCAGGAAGCACACTGGCCCTGTACTCCTTCGGAAGCTCTTGCAGGAGTTGACTGTAGTGCATCTCACAGTGCAAGACTCCACTTGAATGCGGTAGGCCACTGAGGAAGAACTGCTGCTGTCCCTGCTGCACGCTTGGTTTCAGGTGTGAACAAGTCCACGTTTCCTGTGGCATTGACTGTGAAGGCCATGCTTTTTGTTGGTTAGTGAGTCTGTGCAGCTTCACTCCCCATTTTTCTTTTTTCCTATTTTTTTAAAAGATTTATTTTATTTGTGCATACAAGAATTGGGGTGTAGGCCACAGGCACGGGGATGAAGATTCACCAGAGACACAGTGGAGAGCAGAACAGGCAGACTGAAATACACTGCTGAGGGGAGCAGCGGGAGAGGCAGGAGAGATCCGCTGTGCCACATGGGTCAGCTCCCTGGCCTGAGATGGAACTCTTGCTGCTGTGGCTGGCGATAGCTTATAGTGCTGAGTTTTTAATCTCTGAACCATAAGGGAGGCCCAGATTAACATGTTACTGAAAACTCAGGTAAAGGATATGTTAGTAATAGTTTAGCCAGTTATTTTTGCTCATTTTTGTTATTTAAGTTAAAATATAAGTACTTACTTTAAAAGACATTTGTAAGAAATTTTAAGTACTCTACTCTTCAAATATCCTAGATTAGTTCCAGTTTCTGTGGTGAAATTGCTCATGTTTCCATTACCTGAATGCACACATTCAAGCCTTCTAAAATGTAAGGTAAGGTGTCAGTGAAAAAAGAAAACAAAACAACAACAACAAAAAAAAACCAAAAATGCACCACAATGCTTAAAGGGAAAAAATACAGTCAGGGAAATGGGAAAGCTAACACTAGTAAAATAGCACAGATAGATGAGACAGTGGAGCCCATGGCTACGGACTCTGGAATCCAGTCCAGGACAGCTTGGATGCCCCTGATATGAATGTGGAGGAAACAAGGGGGTCAAAGAAAAAAGAATGGGAGTTTGAAAAAGAATGTCCATTTGAAAGACTTTTCTAAAAATTTCTAGTATAAAAATGTGAGAAAATATTTCTTTTCTATTATCTAGAAGGTATAGGATTTATAGAACAAGGCAATAAGTGATTTACTAGTGATGCAGAGAATAACAGGTCAACATACTTTTTCTTTCAAATTATGTTTATTGAGGTAACACTGGCTTACATCGATATATCTACTTTGGGGAATAAAAGTCTACAAGTGTATGTTTTCATACCACACCCATCACCAGTGCCCCAATTTAATTAGACACTGCACACTTTTTGTACATGTGCCATAGATGCTATTAAAAACCTCAGCTTGGGAACAAAACCATTGAGGATTATCGATGGATTATTCTTTCTTTAGGGTTTCTCTGAGACCATGAAGGAATACTTATTTCGCTGATTAAACCATTAAACCTACTTTTACTCTTAAAAGACTGTATGTTACCCTATCCAGTACTGCATAGTTCTTATTTTCTCTGGGAATAGAAAAGTGGGTCAGTGGGTTATTATACGCTTAAGGAGAGGAATGAAGCAAGAGGAATTTGCTAGTAAAGGAGTAAAATATATATAAAATGTCACATTTTACCTAGCTGCTACCCTCCTCCCCCATCTCTTTTATGAAAGAAAACTGCATCTTCTCAAAGTTTTAGTGAAGTAGAGGGGGGTTATTCTGTCTACCACAATGCCTGACTTAAAATTCAAGTTTACTGATTTCAAATCATAATACTCAGTGCAATTCCCCTCAAATGTTCTTAAAAGAAATAATTAAAACCATCATAAGTAACCTTTACCGAGAAGGCTAACACCTAGTAATCATTAACTATGTAATTTTTAATTTTGAAAACTTTTTAAGAGTAATAAAATATATGAATCAATTTCCAAGGTGGTTTCTTTATTCACACATCTAATGTCTTTTTTTTTTTTTTTTAAGATTTATTTATTTATGGATACAAGAGCTGGGGTACAGGCCAGAGTAGTGGGAGGTGAGAGGAGTGAGTCACCAGAGACAGAATGGGGAACAGAAAAGGCAGATTAACCGAAACACACTGCTGAAGGGAGCAGCAGCGGGTGAGGCAGGAGAGATCTGCTCTCCTGCCATGTGGGTCCCCTCCCTGACCCAGGATCGAACTCACACTGCTGTGCAGATGCTTCACAGTACAGTGCTCAACCGCCTGTGCCACCAGGGAGGCCCCACATCTAATGTCTTATTCTCCAGAATCTCTATATGGTTGTTTTTGTGAGCATGATCTTAGGGTAATCACACATCTTACATGGCATCTGGCATTCTAAGAAGCACTATTCCAAAGAGGATGTGGAAGCTGCCAAGCCAATTAAGTGTTGTATTTGGAAGCGGCAGTATAATTTTCACTGTATCTTATTAGTCACTCAGAGGACCAGATTCAAAAAGGCAGAGAATAAACTTCATCTCTTGATGAGGGAGTGACAGTTACACTATGGAACAGCAAGAGATATATTTTGTAGCCATATTTGGAAAATACAACCTACCTCAGGAATGACGGATTCTATTGCAGTGTGTTACTGCAATAACCATACTCAAGAATAGAAGGTAGTAGTCAGAATATGCTTCATGTCATTTCTTTTTTAAAGATTTATTTATTTATGCATACAAAAGCTAGAATACAGGCCAGAGGTGTGTATGGGGTGAAAGCATTTACCAGAGATAGAGCTGGAACAGAACAGGCAGATTGAAGTACACTGTTGAGGGGAGCAGTGGGCGAAGCAGGAGAGGTCTGCTGTACCATGTGGGTCTCCACCCTGGGCTGGGATTGAACTCGTGTTGCAGTGGCTGTGGCTGGTTCATAGTGCGGTGTTTAATCCCTTGGGCCCATCTTCATATCATTTTTAAGGGGACAGAATTATTGGTGATGATGAAGGTTCACCAGTGACCATGAGAATGAGGTGGCTGCGGAGGGGTAGAAGAAAAGTTCACTGGGGATGAGGCTAAGAAACTAAGCAGGCAGGAAGGTTAAAATGGTGAAAACAACAACAGATCCTTGCAATTTATAACTTTTATATATTTACATATTGCCCCCTTTTTCTCTATATCATTTTCCCATAAACAGTTGTGTACAAGAGTGTTTTACCCATTCATGTTCCCAATAGTACATATTAATCTAAAAAGAAAAAAAAAATCAAAGACCAAATTAGTTGGCAGAGTTGTTGAATTTAGCTAGAGAAATTCAAATGCATTTCAATCTCAACATAGCTTAAAACATAGCTGCTATTTAAAAAATTAAAAATATGCAGAAAAGAACCTCCTCCCTGGTGGTGCAGAGGTTAAAGTCTCAGCACTATGAAGCTTTCCACAGCCACTGCAGCAGAAGTTTGATCCTGGGCCAGGGAGGTGACCCACAAGGAACAGCAGACTTCTCCTGTCTCACCCGCTGCCCCCTCAGCAGTGTATTTCAGTAGATCTACGTGTTCTGCTTCCCACTTTGTTTCTGGTGAGTCCTCACACCCCCACACCTCTGACCTAGACCCCATTTCTTGTATGAATAAATTAAAAAAGAATGCAGAAAATTTGTTAGATCAGGGCCACATATTTGTATCGATGTCTTTCTAAATTTTACTTGCCTAACTTCCTGACATGCAGACATAAAGATACATAGCTTTATCAAAAAGTTGTTTTATAATTATCTGGGATAAAGTATGAAATAGTCTGAAGTGAGGTCAACCTCCACAACAAACATCAATTAACAGATGACACTGCAGTTAACTGGTGGTAAACTGTACTGTACATTAGAAACATGGATTATATGAAGAGCTATACCCTTAATCATTCCCAAGGTGTGAAGAACACATACTTTAAGATTCTTGATTTTAAGTGGCAAGAACCAAGAAATTCCAGAAGGCAAATTCTGAGTATTCCTCAAAACATTTATTGAGAGAATATTATATTGACAAAGAATACAGAAAATGAAATTCTGCTTTTCTAAGAGATAGTTATAGAGATGATATAAAAAGTATAAGGTAAATGCTGTTATAGTATTATAAAACAAAGTCCTGTAGGATCAGAGAGAAAATAATTTTGACTGGAAAAAGGGATGAAATTCTACCAAAATCAATTATCTAACATTGACACACTGGTTGCATTTAGGGAATAAAGTAAGATGTGTGTCATATTTGGTAAATGTTAAGAAGTCCACATGTCTAGAATATAGGTTAAACAGAATCTAAGGATCAAATTTGGCTTTTATTCCATAGGTACTAGAGAATTATCACAGATTTCTGAGCTAGGAAAATGAAATGAATGGTAATATAGTTAGATCTATATTTTAGGTAAAAAGCTGACAGCAGAGTCCAAGATGGAAGTGACTGAATATATTGGCAAGACTAGTTAAGCTCCTGTAATAATCCAAGTAAGAAGTAAAATTGACTAGAAACTCAAATAAAATTTAGAGGTTAGCTGGTTTAGACTGAGAACAGTCTGAACTGAATACAGGCAGCCAAGACAGTAAATACTTATAATCTGTTGATTTTAAAGTAAAACTAATATTAATTATTCCTGAGAAAATTGTCATTTTAAAGAAAAAAATAACTATAATGTAAACAGCAAAAATTGAGTTAAAACAGTGACATATTTTTATATGTATTATTTATTTTAAATAAGTTTTAGCAAAATGCAAATGGGAATACTAAAAAATAACATCCTATTAACTCTATCAATTATTAGCAGTTAATTTATACAACATTTTTTAAGTTTTGTTCCCATGGTCCCTCCATGATTAGAGGTAAGAATACCTCTAATCAATTGTTTATGACTAGATGATATTTATGTAACAGGAATTTATTAGCCTGAAAAACTAAGTGAAATATAACCCAAAATAACTAGTCATTTGCAAAACAATAGTATACTATTTGTGATGCAGTCAACTAATATTTATTGAGTACCTCCTATTTTCCAAGTTCAAAAGCATATTCCATTACAAAATTCTCCAAACTGTTCTCTCAGACAGTAATAGCCATTTTTATACAACGTATGAGAAAGCTAAGAACCAGGCTGACAGGAACTTGCTTAGTACCATAAATAGTAACATATTTAATTATTCTGACAGTCAATTTTAAGGGATCATGATGTACTTTGTACACTCTGTTGTTACCAGTAAATCTTTACTTTCACCTTTTTCTTAAATTTGTATGACTATAATCTCTTTATTTCACCATCAATTTTCTTTCTTATTTATCATCTAAGGTCATCACCATATCTCTAATTTATTGTTTATAAAATTTAATAAAATATATATTAAGTGGGAATGTAGTATAAGTCTATCATCCTGTAATTGATACAATCAAACATTTTAAAAAGCTATACCTAAACCGATACAAATGATTTCTAAAATATAATTATATATTTAAAAAATTAAGTCATTCAAATTTTTGGTTTACAAATATAACCTTAAATATAGGATATTCAGAGGCTTAAATGACTGTTTATTGTGGTTAGTCACAAATAAAGTATTCAAATATATAGTCTTTCATGTTTAAAGTACCTCCCCTAAGAGCTAATAGGTGGTTCTTTATTTTAGTTCAGTTGGAATAAAATAATAAAGAATATTTTCCTTTAAATTATAGATGGCTATAGCCAAGAAGTCAAACAACACAGAATTCAATAAATATCAAAGATGATCCAATAGTTAATAGTATAAAAATCAAGCCAACATCCAGTATTATGCAAGTGGAGATTCTCTTACAGTTAAGTTATACTAAAAGTATCTTACTAGAAAGAGTAGGAACTATAAAAAAACAAAGTAGATTAGAGATATAGTAAACTGTCCTTATTCTATGATTAGAGGCTCAGTTTCAATCTTGATACCATGCCCAAGTCATATGCCAAAGGTAGAACCAGGACTGATTCCTGAGCCTGACTACTTTTCTGGGATCTTTTTAACTGCTGACTAATGACTATCCTATTGCTCACTATATTTTAACTTTAATTTGGAAAAGTGTGAAGTAGCAACATGTTCTCTCTATAGCTCAACAACTATTTTTTTTCAAATAAACAAATACTTTAAGAACAGGATGCATTAGAGCATTTTTTAGTTTCACTAAGATGAAAACTTTATACAGGAACAAGTTCACTTTACACGTAATTTGGTTTTGCTGTAAAAGCTTACAAAAAGTCCTAACTTTAAAATTTTGTTATATCATAGTAACTTCATATGTTGTGAAGTGATTTTCTACAATCTTGACATTTTCTTCAGATAGCCAGTTTTCCTGTTTTAGCTGCCTTATTAGAGTTTCTAAAGACTTCAGCCTTCCTAGAGTTTGTTGCTCTTGTAGCTCAAGAAGAGTAATTTTTGAATGTAGTTTAGAGACTTTCTGCCATAGATGTTCCTTATTTATATCTTGTCTGCAGTAAGAATGTTCAATTTGTAAAACTTCTGTCTCGTAGTCTACATCCTTACAGGAGTCTTCACTGTCTATGTCTTCCATTTCCACAGTTTCTTTTTGAGCAGGTAGGAAAGAATTAGTTGTAGGTTTGGAATTTTCTGTGGGTACAAAAATGGTAATAACAGATTCTTTATTTGTGTTTATTTCTTCAACTGTTTGAGCAATTGTGCTGAGTAAGTATGGGTTTTCCTGTGCTGACTTAATTTCCATGGGATTATTTATAAAGTTTGGATTAGCGAGATGATTGGTAGTTATTTTAAGCACTTCTTGGGTTTCCAAAGACTGTTGAATACCTTCTGAATTTGAAGTTGTCAAAGTAATAGCTGTAGATTTTGGAATCTCAAGAGATGTGTGAAAACCACCTTTACATATGTTCTGGTTAACTGATGTTTCCAAGGTTGATTCTGGTTTTCTGGTATCATGTTTAACTGGGTTAAGAGTTAAAATGCTATTTTGTATACTTCCTGTTTTTGGAGCTGATGGATTCACCAAGAAAGATGAATTAATTAATTCTGCATGGTCAGGGAGGACATCTGTGATAACTGTATTTTCCTTTGGCTTGTTTGATACAAGTAATTCTTCTGACTTGGCTTTTAGGCACTCTTGTTTTTCTTCTTCTAAATTTTTCCTTGGAGATTTTTTTTTGGAAGGGTCTTTTTCCTAGAAAATATTATTTTCAAATTCTAAAAATGATGTCCTTAATGGATTTACTCTTTTACTAGTTAGTACTATTTATTCATAACTTTGAGCAGCATACTGGACAAGAAAATTTACTGAATTAAAAAAAAGGTGTAAGTGTAACAACTCAAATATAAAACTATTTTTCGTTAGTATATTCATTAAATGGTGGGAACATCTCACATTATTCAAAAGGCCAATAGAAAGACCTAGATCATTAACTTATGCTAATAACCTAGCAATTTATGTGTTATCTTTTATTTCTCATAAGCTATACTCTCAACAGTTGAAATTTTTAAAATTATCACAATTTTAGGAAAAGTTTTTTTGTCTGTTTTCCCAGCAGTTTCTCTCTCCACTCCCTCCACCTTTTCACTTGCCCCCTGCTCAGCTTCATCCCCCTCCCCTACTCCCTGCCTTCAATACCTGATTGTCTTCAGGTAAAGAAAATATTGTTGGAATTGCAGTTTGTTTCAAATATCGAATACCCCATCTGATGTCAAGAGAATCAGGAGTAAAGTGGTCACTACACAGGAACTGGTATTTACTGGGAACCCATGAATCTCGGTTCATGTTCTTTAACCATTTTTCAAGTCTTTCTTTGTCATGTAGAGGAAACCTGAAATTAAAAAAAGAAAAAAACGTATGTATAAAGTGCTACAAAAGCAAGGCAACCATCCCTATCATATGAGAACATCCCATTTTTTTTTAATGGTTTATTTACTTATGCATACAAGAGCTGGGGTGCAGGTCAGAGTCTGGGGAGGTGAGAGGATTCACCAGGGACAAAGTGGGGAGCAGAGGCAGTTCTACTGAAATACATTGCTTAGGGGATCAGCGGGAGAAGACAGGAGAGGTCTGCTGCCCTCTCTGGTTTTCCTCTCTGGCCAGCTATCGAGCTCTCTCGCTACTGTGCCAGGAATACTCCAGGATGCTCCACAGTGTGGTGCTCAACCTGTTGCACCACCAGAGAGGCATCTTTATGACTACTATTAATCATTTCTACAATTAAGACAACTAAGATGTAAGAGGTATAGCCAAGACTTTGGTATGAAAACAATGGCTTGTAAAACAAAACTCAGTTCCTTCAAATAAAATGTAGGAACACATACTTTAGATGGGTTTTTCCTAAATTGATGATAACCTACCTGGGTTCAATGTGTTTTATATGCAAAATTGAACTAAGGCAGAATTTCACAGAAAACTTCTTTGTACTGGTCTAAATTGGCTTGTATTAAAACGTAATAAACAACAGTTAACAGTGATTTAAACTCCTTTTGATGGCTTTATAAGAATATAGTTCAAGACACACATTAAATAGTTTTCTATTAAAGAAAACAGTAACAAAGTTAGAAGGAGAAAGACAAATGCTAGATTATTTCACTCATGTGGAATATAGAGAAACAGAGCAAAGGAATGGCAAAACTAAACCAAAACAAGTCTGGAAATATGACTGCAGAATTGAGGTTACTAGAGGGGTAGGGAGGAAGGGGGGCTGAGGAATGATGTGTTGGTACAAAGTGGGTAGACGGCCTAATGGTCTACAGTAAAGGACTATGGGTGTGGTGGGGTGAAATACATCTGAAGTGGTATGACCCTTATCCCCCTCAATCCTATACAGTGTTGTAAGCCAAAATTACCACAACAAAAAAGAGAAATAGTAATGATACAAACTGTCTCATACAAAAAGCTGTTATATATCCTTCCCTTCCCAACCATTTAGTTTGTGTTCTGTAGTAACATGATTTTCCCTCTCTAAATATTGATAACTTTATAGGATGCTAACAGAAAAAAAATCTGTTAATTTGAAAGAAACATTTTTAAACTCTGATATCCTTGTATAGAAAAAGATGATTTACTTTTAAAAGTTCTTACCATAGATACAATGTTCATACATGTTTTGAAAATTTTTTAACCTTGCACATACTGATAGCTTAGTTATTAAGTATGGTAGTCACAGCCTGAATAGGCATTTAAAGGTACAAACAAATTTTCTTTTCAGAGGACTTGAACTTTGCTAGTCATAACTAAGCTTATACTTTTTTGGTTACATCTAAAACAAGAAAAAAATACCTTTTATAATGTTTATGTGATTCATGTATAAGGATGTCTGAAAATCATTTCTACCATCTTAGAATGAGCAAATTCATGAAGTTTGGTGCTATCAGAGGAATAAAACTAGTAGAGCTTTTATTTTGTAGACTACATATAAAATTTAAAAATTTCCTTTAAAAATTGCAGTTTTGGGCCTCCCTGGTGGTGCAAAGGGTTAAACACCACACTATGAAGCATCCACAGCCACTGTAGCACTAGTTCCATACCTGGCCAGAGAGGTGACACACATGGCTCAGCAGCAGACCTCTCCTGCAGTGCCTCCCTCAGCAGTGTATTTCAGTCAATTTGCCTGTTCTGTGCCCAGCTTTGATTCTGGTGAATCCTTTCACCTCTGTGAGCACCTCTGAGGTACAGGTCTGAGCACCTCTGGCCTGTACCGCAGTTCTTGTATGCATAAATAAACAAATCTTAAAAAAAAATTGCATTTTCATTCAAGTCACATTTTAAAGAAAAAGAAACTTTTGACTTCTGCTTAAGAAATTTTCTGGAACAATTTTTCTGAATAGCTTAATGTCTTAACAATGGCTTAACTGGCAATTTATTTTTTTAGTTTCACTGTCTTATTAATTCCCAAGAAAGCATAAAATAAGCACAGTGTAACTAGACACTATATGTATCCTCCTTAAAAACAGATTTATTTTTCACTACTTAAAAACAGTAAAAATGCAGACAAAAATTGAGTAATGTTTTATCTGGGACCATCCACCTCCCCAATAAATCTCGGAAATAAGGGGCTAAATCAAATGCAACATGATCCTTTGCTACACATCTTCTCAGATTCAAAATCAATATATTAGCATATCACAATCAATTGCCAATTAGGTACCCCCTCCCCCAAATAACTTACATCCTGTGGAAGGGCTTCAAGATAATCCTGGAAATATTGTCACCTAGTGTGAATTATTTGGGGTTGTCAGCTTTTTTTTTTTTCTTTCTCTCATTAGTTACAAGAAGCAACTGATTCATTATGAACAGAGAGAGGTCTAAATTAAAATACATTTCCCAAAATAGTGAAAATTCAAAGTTAAGAGACAACTAGGTTAGAGCTAAATGAATTATTTTTAAATGCAAGACAAAAGGAAAGAGTCTTTAAACATGCTGATTTTCATATTTATTCAGCATGGATTGATTGCCAAGTGAAGTTTTACTTCTTTATACACTCAACTGTGAATAAGGTATTATGAACGTTTCCACTTTACAGAAGACGCTTAGTACCCAGAATTTAATTAATTTGCAGGTCACTGAGTTACTGGAGCCGGTATTTGATTGAACCTGTAAATCTGGTTGGCGCCTGGAATCTCTAAGATTACAGTAGTACTTCCCTGTTCCTCAGAACAAAAAGAAGTACTGTGGTTTCACAGTACACAGAAATATTTGGAGGCACTATCAATTCGAAATACTAACACCCTGCCCTCTGTTCGAAAAGTGTACAGAGCTTAGGCAGTAGATGGCTGATAATTCTGGCTCTGTCACAAAATTTTCAACATCAGTTAGTTACCTAACCTTTCTGAAAGACCTCAGTTTCGCCCGGGAGAAAATGCAATCAAAACTATCTACAACAACACATACGCGTTCTAAGTTAATTTCGAGTTAACAAACACCCATTCGTCAGATTTGTTGTACTGTCAATGGCAGGGTGGATAATGTCGCTTAATGAAATGAGGTCAGTGAAATTAGGTGGGGAAACACTGAAAACACGATCACCGAGCAAACTTGACATCCAAACATGCCCCCATGCCCGGTAACCAGTCCGGCCGCACTCGCTCAGTCGGGGCATTTCCAGGTAAAGTTGGTCGAACCTTTACGCCCTCCTCCCGCGCGGCGACCACCAAGCCCGAAGAGCCAAGTACGAATTTACAGAGCAGATGAGACATCCCCAAATCCACACGTCTAGAGGAAAGACTGACGCTGCGGTGCCGGGGCAACTTACGGGTAAAAACTCAGCTTCCGGTCTTTATTGTTTCGCCCCCGGCGGTTCTTACAGCAAATCGCTGCGCAATAGCGAGGCATCGCTGCGGCGCGGCGCCGGGAGACCCCGGCAGTTTAGGGGCGCAGGTTAGCCCTTCCGGCTGAGGCGGCGCCGCGGTTCCAGGCCGCCCGAGTCAGCGCGCCTGCGCCGGGTCGGCCCAGCGTAAAGTCGCCGCAACTACAGACTCACTTCCGCCAGTCCGGGGCTCAGCACCGCTCTTCCGAAGGGTTGGAGCCGGAAATGACGCAAAGACTGAGCGGCAACAACAGTTTTCCACGTGCGCGTAGGGCGCCAGGGTCAGGTGGGACGCGGGAGCCAATAGGGGAGCGTTTCGTGTAGGTCTTCTCCTGAGGTATCCGCGCCAGCCCCAGCTTCCCTCCAGTAGGGAGCGGGCCGAGAGGGGACGCGGCGGCGTCGGCGACCGGAGGAACTCGAGGTCTGTGTACGAGCTGCGGTGGGACGCGCGCCGGCTCCCGGAGGCCGCGGAGGCCGGAGTAAGGAGCCGGTCGTCCACCTCATCGGCGCCTCGCCTCTGTGGAGGAACTGCAGCAGCCGGAGGGTACGGATGGGGGACGAAGCGGGTTCGCGGGGTGGAGTTGAGCGCGTTCCCCGGGCCTTGGCCGGTCATTGTGGGCTGATTTGGCCTCGGTGTCCGCTGCGATCGCCGCAAAGGCTTAGGAATAGGAAATAGGGAATAGGGAATAGGAAAAAGGAGGTGGCCGAGCCACACGATTCTGCGTTTTGTGTTTTGGCTTGTGCCGTTGGCGACCTGGGATGTGGGAAGGCGCCTCCCAGGGCTGGACTCCGGGCCGCGGCAGCTGCTTTGGCGGAGCCTCCACAGTCAGGGCGTGTGTCCGTGTCTCTGGACGGTCCGATCCAACCGGCCACCAGCTGGGGGAACAAGACCCTGGAAGCCGTGATTAAGTCAGTGTAAAAAGTCAGTGAAAGAGGTTTTGTCTTTTTCAAGTCTGCAAAACAGTGACAGATGTTCAACTTGAAACTGCGGGATAACGTTTAATAAGCCAGTAAGAGGCCTCCCTGTCAGTTTTAGACCCGCCCTTTGATTAGGGAAACAACCTGCTGTCGATGCAACAACGTCCACAGTACACTCTGAGTTTGTGTTCTTTAAACCAGGAGCTTGCACTTGATCCTTGGTACCCGTGACTATGAGTAACCGTGGAAAAAAGTAAACCACCTGCTAATTACGCTCAGAAAAGGCCACAGGAGAGGAAGGCAGACAGTTTCCACAAACCATAGTGTCTTTCGTCAGCCTGGTTATGTCATCATAGGTTATTAGGGACTCCTGTAGTATAGTGTTCAAAAAAACAGAGCACTTCTTCTTGAACTCAACTCATGAAAACTTAGAATTCTAAGTTAAAACTTGTTAGAAGTTTGGGAACTATTTTAATGGCTACTGGAAAGTTTGAAAATAAGAATTTATCTCAAATACAGAGTATGGTATCTTTCTCGCAGCGTTGGCAGAAATCTTCTGTTTTTTTTTTTTTTTTAAGATTTATTTATTTATGCATACAAGCAGTGGGGCACAGACCAGAGGTGTCAGGGGCCGAGAGGATTCACCACAGAGAGCGGGGAGCAGAACAGGCAGATAACAGAAGTACAGTGCTGAGGGGAGCAGCGGGCACAGCAGGAGAGGTCTGCCGCACCATGTGGGTCCCCCTCCCTGGCCTGCAGCAGGGATCGAACTCGTGCTGCAGTGGCTGCGGTTTGCTTCATAGTGCGCTGCTTAACCCACTGCGCCACCAGGGGAGGCCCAGAAATCTTCTGTTAATTACGCGTTTTAGATGACTTATTTACCCTTGCTTTTGTTAAATATTTGAGTTCTTAAAAATTACAGTCTGCTGTATTATTAGTATACTGATATTTGCACTCCATGGCGCACCATGCTGAAATGAAAGCTGAAGTGGCTACTTTTTTAAAAAGGGAATATTATTAGTAATTTAGCTATATTGGGCTACTTATATTGGTAATTTGATTTTTTTCCTTTGAAATTTAAGTTTTTAAACCCCATTCAAATATGAATTCTTGGCAGGGAGATTAAACTTAAAATACGTTGGATTTTGACTTTTTTATTTTAAATAATGCTTACATATTAGTCTTCAATATTAGTAAGTAGAAATCAGTTATTGGATATTTTTATGTCTACTCTGTGGATAGCCAGAATATTAATGAAAGGCAAAGCTAAAAACAATTTTTCATTTTTCATTAGGAGTAACACGTTAGGTCTCGCTGGTGGCGCAGCGGGTTAAGCAAGGCACTGGAAACCACTGCAGCATGAGTTCGATCCCTGCTGCCTGCCAGGGAGGGGCCCTGCTTCACCCACTGCTCCCCTTAGCAGTGTGTTTCAGTCTGCCTGTTCTGTTCCCCACTCTGTCTCTGGTGAATCCTATCACTCCCCACACCTCTGACCTGTACCTCAGTTCCTGTGCATAAATAAATAAATTTTAAAAAAAACGAGTAACACAAGTTAGTGGTAGTAAAGCTAATATAGGTGAAATAACATGGGCACAAATAACTAGACACTACCTGTGTAACATTTCGATACTACATTAAGTATACCTTGTGTCAGTTTCATGGATAAAGTTTGTTTCTTTTCTCTTTCAGGATATTAGAAATGGCTACTCCCCAGTCAGTCTTTATCTTCGCAATCTGCATTTTAATGATAACAGAATTAATTTTGGCTTCAAAAAGTTACTATGATATCTTAGGTGTGCCAAAATCGGCATCAGAGCGCCAAATCAAGAAGGCCTTTCACAAGTTGGCTATGAAATACCATCCTGACAAAAATAAGAGTCCTGATGCTGAAGCAAAATTCAGAGAGATTGCAGAAGGTAAGTAAATGACTTCAGTCATTTACTTCATAACTTCATTATCACTTCATAAACAAGAAGTGATAGTTAAGATGTGTTTATGTATTTGAAGGTTTTGTGAAGATTAAGTATTGAGATTAAATATAAATATATTAACTGAAAAAAAAAAAGACTCTAAAATACCTGCTTTTTCCCTCTTTCACTTGATCAGCATTTTATAGTCACATTTATCTTTAATGGAAAACAAACATTTTGACTTTAGATTGGTTGTAAATCAAATTGAACCTCCTGTGTCTTCAAGTTATTGATGATGGTAACTAAGTAGAGAGCTGGAATTAAGCATTTACTTTAATTATTAAGGAAGTGAAAAATCAGAATTCTTTCTAATTGGTTGTATTTGACAGTTACTTTCTTTAATGCATACAGTGGTTTTACACAAATAATGTGAAGAATAACTTACATTTATTTGTAATAATGCTGCATCCATTTTACTTATTTATTGGACCAGTTATTGTGCTAACTGCTTATAATATGCAGTCAATAAGATGAAAATCCCTGCCTTTTGTAACTTTTATTTTAACTTTATTCTTACGGTTATAATGTTTTAGTTTTCCTTGTCATGTGTGATCCTTCCCTAAAATATAGGGTTGAATTTACTTGAAGAGGTTTACATTTTTCTAATTTTGGTGAATTTTCCTTCAGTTACTAAAGTATTTTTATTTTTTTCAGCTTATGAAACACTCTCAGATGCTAATAGGCGGAAAGAATATGATACACTTGGACACAGTGCTTTTACTAATGGCAAAGGACAAAGAGGTAGTGGAAGTTCTTTCGAGCAGTCATTTAACTTCAATTTTGATGACTTATTTAAAGACTTTGGTTTTTTTGGTCAAAACCAAAACACTCGGTCCAAGAAGCATTTTGAAAATCACTTCCAGACACGCCAGGATGGGTCCAGTAGACAAAGGCATCATTTCCAGGAGTTTTCTTTTGGAGGTGGACTGTTTGATGACATGTTTGAAGATATGGAAAAAATGTTTTCTTTCAGTGGTTTTGACACCACCAATCGGCACACAGTACAGACTGAAAATAGATTCCATGGATCTAGCAAGCACTGTAGGACTGTCACTCAACGAAGAGGAAATATGGTTACTACGTACACTGACTGTTCAGGACAGTAGTTTGTTCTATTTCAGTTCTCACTAAACCCAACTAGTTGACTCTTCCTTAATATCTTTGATGCAAAACAATTTTCTGTGAACTATTTTGACAAGTGCATGATTTCTTTTAACTTGATGTAGCTATTAAATATATTTAAATTGTTTTTGACAAATTAAGCAACATTCAGCTAGTAGAGAAATAGCTAAATATTAATTTTCCTGATTAGGAAAGGTTCTTTTTTAAGAAAAAAGATACTATAATTCTTCCTGGTATTTTGTCTTTCCCTGCCCTTGGGCATCTTAACATGGCCAGTTTTATTACCAAGAAAAGATTGAGTTTGCCTGATAAATATTTAAAGATTAAACTTTCAAACTTGTGGTAGATTTAAATTGTGTGAACTTGAATGATTTTTTTTCAGTGAACTGTTGCTAATTTAAAATTGCATGCTCTGTGGCATCTCTGACATGGGTTGCTAAATGTACATGAAACTATAATTGGGTTGTTCCGCAAAGGATAACAGTATCTTGGTTCATTTCCACTGAAAGCTTTAGAAAGTCACGGTTTAATAGTCCCTACGAACTATGCCTTTCTTTGTTAGAGTTAGGGTACAGGAAATGATTGTAATGCATATAGCCGTGTAGGCTGAAGGAAAGTTAAAAATTTATGAAATATTGCCAAGAGATTGTTACATGTTTGGTCCCTAGCTAATGATTTTGTAGTGTGCAAGTCATGGCTACTTTACATATCTTTTACATTTCTTCCTAAGTTGTTGGCGCTCTAGGTCTTAATATGGATTTATATGTATTTTTTGTGTGTGGTTCCTCTTTTTTGCATTCACCTTTGTCTAGAAATTGACTAATACCTCATTCTGTTTGTAAAAACAGCCAGTAATTTCTGTGCAACCTTATTATGTGCAATATTCTTAAATCCTAAGAAATGTGTGCTTTTGTTTTCAGATGTTCTGATTTCTTTAGTTCTGCACTTTTCCATGTTATACTCCATCTGAGTATTAATCCTATGGATACATATTAAAACTAGTAAATGTCTCATACAATGTTGTGTGTGAGTAAGAGAAATATAATATTTACAATGTAATGTTCTCTGTTGTCATTTTATTTCTAAACTTTATTCTGCAATTTTGGGGGTATATGGAGGGTATATAAGCAATGGGCCTGCTTACACTGAGCATAGACCACATTTCAGAAGTTACTTTTGACTAACTTGAAACCTTGATAGGACCTTATTTGTTGCCATTTGGTAGTTTTTCTTCCTTTCTTATCTCTTCTCACAAATTTTGGTAGCTTGAAGATTTTGTTAATTATAATTTTGTTTATTTACTCGCTAAAAGCGAGGATTCTTGCCATCCTTTGTTGGTAAAAAAAATAGACTTAGAATAAAGCTGTTTTTATTAATAATTACTTTTAATTTGAAAACAGAAGAAAATTAATTAAAAAAATGCATACAAGAGCTGGGGTACAGGCCAGAGGTGCGGGAGGTGAGAGGAATCACCAGAGACAGTGGGGAGCAGAACAGGCAGATACACTGAAATGCAATGCTGAGGGGAGCAGCAGGCCAAGACAGGAGAGCTCTGCTGTGCCTTGTGGGTCACCTCCCTGGCTGGGGATCAAACTCATGCTGCTGTGTAGCTAATGCTCCAAAGCTGCGCGGCTCAAGCCGGTACTCCACCAGGGAGGCTCCAAAGAAAATGAATTTATTCTATTATATTTATGTAACTTTATTTCCTGGAAGTTATACTTGCTACTTTTGTTTGGAAATAAAACCATACCTTCAGTTTTGATCTGAAGGTTATCTGTAGCCTAACAGCAAGGCAAAAAGAAGTCCTATTTTCAAATTAGGAATAACGTTTAGGATTATTTTTGTATTATTAACATCTATTACCTTTTTTCTACTGGACCTGATTATTGTTTGTGTGTGTGTTTTTTTTTAAATCAGTGTTTATTTGACTCCTTTTTTTAAACCTCCCCTTTTGGCTTTTTGCCAGTTTTGCAAGAAGAAATGGGCCTTGAATCATACACACTTAAGATACAAACTGAAAGTCAAGAAAAATATCTAATATACAGGTGTGTTTGGTATATGAACAATTGGACATCAGATCATTAATCATAAACTTAAAAAAATTGTATTCCTTTATTTCTGATGTTTATTTTTTGACAATGCAATGGAAGGATTTCTTTTGCTCACAAATCAGCAAGCTGGGCAGCTTCTTTTTAAAAAACTTTTTAATTGAAGTAATATTGCA
This sequence comes from Galemys pyrenaicus, assembly GCA_019455555.1. Classification (NCBI taxonomy): domain Eukaryota; kingdom Metazoa; phylum Chordata; class Mammalia; order Eulipotyphla; family Talpidae; genus Galemys; species Galemys pyrenaicus. The sequence goes on from JAGFMF010012021.1 coordinate 11,710,904, forward strand.
TCATAAGTTGCATCATAAGAGTGCAGCAAAAATCAACATGTATGTATACTACATTGAGTTCATTCAAAGTCCACTTTTACCCTATGTCACGTAGTCGTCTGATTTACCTGCATCCATCTTCCCAGCTGGTAACTGCAAATTAGTTTTATGGTCTAAAAGTTTGTTTTTCTTTTATTTAGTTTTTTTTTTATATCACGAGTGAAATTACATGGTATTTGTCTGATTTAGTTCATGAAGCATAGTATGCCGATATCCATGCTTTTGTAAATGATACGATTTCATCTTTTGTATACAGAGTGGTATTCCATCGTATATGTAAACCACATTTTTATCCATTTGTAGATGGCCAGTTAGGTTGTTCCAGCTCTTGTAAATACTCTGCATTGAGCGTGGGGGTGCATATATCTTTGAATTAGTTCTTTTGTCAGAAATGAAGTAACTAGATCACATGGAATTTTTTTTTTAATTTTTGGGGGACTCAATGACTATTTTCCATAATGACTGCACCAATTTACATTCCCCACTGACAGTATATAAGGGTTTCTTTCTCTTCCATTCTCTCCAGCACTTGTTTCTTTTTGGATAATAGCCATTTTCACAAATGTAAGATATCTTACTATTCTGATTTGCGTTTCTCTAATAATAGATGAACATTTTTTTCATGTACCTATTGTACATGTATGCTATCTGTATGTCTTCTTTGGAGAAGGGTCTAGTCAGATGTGCCCATTTTTTAGTTGGGTTATTTATTTTGTTGTTGAACTTTATGAGTTCTTTGTGTATTTTTTTTTTTTTGAGTTCTTTGTGTATTTTAAACCCTTGTTGGGCAGATAACATCTCTCATTCTGTTAGGTGTCTTCATTTTGATGCAAATTTCTTTCACTATGCAGAATATTTTTGGAGTTTCATTTGTGTTCTATCAGGATATGTAATCAGTTGATTCTAAGTAGATATGTTTTTTCAAAATAAAAAATACATAGTATTTTAAAAAAGTCTGATAAAGGCCAATGGTTTAAGCATTTTATTTTAAAATTTTTTTAAAGATTTATTTATGGACAGACTGGGGACACCTGGTGGGGGGGGGGG
>JAGFMF010012021.1:11722311-11756684 GCA_019455555.1 Galemys pyrenaicus
TATGTACCACAGCTTCCCGATCCACTCCTCTGTTTTTGGGCATTTAGGTTGTTTCCAGGTCTTGCCTATTGTAAAGAGTGCTGCTATAAACATAGGGGTCAGTTTTTATTTTTCTTTCCCACTTGCTTTGAGTAAATGATAGAAGAGTATAGACTAAACTTTCAGATGCTGAATTTGCTTGTTTACTGTTACTAAGTAGTCAGATGCTTTTTTTTATATATCATAAGTATTTTCCATATTAAAATACAATGTAAGGAATGACTTTGTAGTCTTTATTGCGGCTATCATTTCTTTTAAATATCATTTGGTATACACTGGTTGGGTTGGAGTTTAAGATGTGCTATTGGTTTTAATTAGATGGATTAAAAAATATATTGCCCAAAGGTGAAAAGACCATTTTTCAAAATGGTCAGATTATTTAATTTTCCCACTAGTATTAGGGAAGAAGAAATGCTAACTTTATTCTATTTATCCTACTGCCTGAAGGACAGATTTTTTTCATTTAGTTTCTCTGACATATTAACATTTGTGACACAACAAAAGCTGGGACATTACAAATGCCTGTAATTGCTTGCATTGCTGTAGGGAATATAATGTTGTTAATATCTATTACTGGACTAAATGAATGAATTAAGTAGCCAGAAACAAATATGATTGTCAAGCATGATTTAGTTGGCGTATAGCTTTAGAACAGCTGCCAAATTTAATATGGAAGGTGGAGGGAGGAGGATTTCATAACTTTTGTAAATACCGATGTATTCACCACCTCTGGTTTCCCACTAGATGGAGACCTTGCTTTGCTGTAAGGCTTTGGATCTCCTCGGCGCTGCAGTGTGGTGTGAAAAGAATAAAGTTAGAGGTTTTCTTTTCTTCCTGTTTCCATTGCTCTGTTTCTACGGTTACTCATCATCGTGCTTCATGGATGCATTTTCCCCTTGGGAATGGACCATCAAAGAAGGGAGGATCAAATCAGAAGTGAGAAGAGCAGGGAAATCAGAACTGGCACTTGCACAATCTCTATGAGATGAAAGTTGAGACTTTCCTTGAATTCTCCCGATGCTCCCCATCAGCACCCTTAACCCTGTTATAGATTTGCACAGGACAGACGTGCATGGCTGCCTGGGGCCTTTCATCATTGGGCATTCCTGGTAAATGCTGAAATATGCTTTTCACCTGCTCCCTCATGTAGATTTTGAGTCATATTTTGGTTCATCTGAAAATATACTCCTTAGGCAGTTTTTATGCATTAGGTGTAGTGATAGGCACTTTCACATCAATCATTAGATCTCATTTTCACAATTCCATGGAGGCAAGGTCAGGATCCTTCTATCAGCCAGCTGGCAGTTAGCTATTTGGGAAAGGCAGTGTGCTGAAATGTTTTTCAAATGGTGTGTCATGGCTACTTCACAGTGCTTCAATGCAAAGGCCCAATACCTTTGAATTATGTGGTGAGCTGCACTATTAAAAATGTATATTAATTGTAGGATTTCCTTAAGTCTTTAAGAGAGACTTCTGAGACGTCCTAACCCCTCATCCATCAATTACATTGTTGCTTCCTGAGAATGTAAAACTCTTCCTAGTGTAGTTCTGGTGTCTCAGGACCTTCTGGTATAGAGCAAACATTCTTCTGGGAGGTCGAATGTTCTGATTCAAATGCTATTTAGGGAGCCCTCACTCTAGCTAGAGTTAGGGATTATGGGGAATGAAGGGATCTCCAGACAAGAGATGAAACTTCACCATTGTAGGGTTAGAGAAATCAGGTCTTTCCACCCTCCCACCACTGTGATGATGGACACCTGCGGTGCTGCGAGCATTCCAGGCTGGGCATGCGCCAGTGGGCGCACCTGAGTTGGACAAGGGCTTAAAATGAGAGCATCATGAGGACACCAGGACCGACAGTACTGATTAATGTGAGCAGCAGCAGAGAGAGAGAAGAAGCAGCTGAGAGGGTGAGATGCGCTGGGGGCTGGGAGGCCTGCCAGCCTCCTGGCCCCCCTGCACCCATGCCTGCCATGTACCTGGCCACCTCTACTAATAAAAAGTATAAAAAGCCATCGAGGGCTCTAAGACTCCTTCCTTGACCCGTCAGCCCAGAACCATCCTGAACCTATCGTGTGTCGCCCTTCCTGGCTGCTGCAACTATCCTGGCAGAAAGTAGAATGAAGGCAACCACCTACATTGCCTCTATTTTGTTACTTTTTATTGCATTTGTTTGGAAATATGGTGTCTTCTGGTATTTCATTCTGTTTTGATCACTGGCAACACCTGGTGTAGGGTCTGAGAAAAGTCTCAGGCTTTTCTGCCCTCCGGCCATTGGTGTAATGATGGACACCTGCAGTGCTGCGTGCATGCCTGGGTGGGCATGTGCAAGTGGGCACAACTGAGTTTGGACATAGAATTATATGGGCAGCGTCATGAGGACACCAGTACCAACCAGCAGCAATGAGAGCAGCAGCAGCAGCGGGAGGAACAGGACGCCAGTAGCAAAGCAGCCGAGAGGGTGAGATGCGCCGGGGGCTGGGAGGCCTGCCAGCCTCCCGGCCCCCTGGCACCCATGCCTGCCATGTACCTGGCCACCTCTGTAGTAATAAAAGTATAAAAACCACCGAGGGCTCCAAGACTCCTTCCTTTACCCCCATCTGCTAGAAACATCCCGAACTTGCCCTGTGCCCCTTCCTGCCACTACATCTGGGAAGTTGCTCTACTCTCATTATTTCCCGGATTATGGACTACGGATTTCAGTTAGCTTAGGCTGTCCCAGATCTAATGGCTATATTTACTGGAGATTGTGGATATTAACACACACATACTTTTAAAAATCTAAATACTAAATTGCATAAGATATTAATAAACAATAACATTTCGGTAAATCAAATATTCCAACACTTGGTATGGGGGTCAGTGAAATGGTCAGACTTTTAGGACACTGGCCTCTGGCTATCCCCTGGGGCCCTGATTGTGCTAATGCAGGAGGTGCTTGTGAGTGTGGCACAGGACACCGTGCCTGACTGTGGACACCTGCAGTGTGGTATGGGCCTGTGTGGGTGAGCACACCTGGGCTTGGAGGCTGAGGACCATGGCAGCAGAAAATAGCTATGCTAGAATGGCTACGAGAGGACAAGTAACTATGGAGAAAAGGAGACCATGAGCCAAAGTCAGAGAGAGCCCAAAGAGAATAAAGACTCTCCAGGGACTAGCAGACTTAACAGCCTCCTGGCCTCCCTGCCTTGCCACCTTGCGGGCTTGCCCCGTGTGGTGCCAGGAAGGACACAGAACAAGTTCTCGATGACTCAGCCAGACGGGGTAAAGGAAGGAGTCCTGGGGCCCTTGGTGGCTTTTTCGGTTTTCATTGTATCATTATCTCAGAGGCAACCAGGTATGTGGCAGGCAGGGGAGCCAGCAGGCTGGCAGGCCTCCTACCCCCCGGTTCATCTCCACTCTCTCAGCTGTTTTGCTGCTGCTGCTCTTCTGTTGCTCTTGCTCTCATTCTGCTGGCATCCTGTTCTGCTGGCCTCCTTGTGACGCTGCCCTTATATGCCCATTCTAAACCCAGCCGCACCCACTTGCGCATGCCCACTTAGGCATGCATGCAGCATCGCAGGCGTCCATCATTTTACCAATGGTGGGAGGGCAGAAAAGCCTGATAACTTTTCTCTGATTCTACGCCCCACAACAATTGGCATAGAAAGAGCATTAAAGCCTGAAAAACCACTGACAGACCCAGGACTCTCCTTTACCATCTGCCTTAATCGATGGAGAACTGGCCCTGTGCTTGCTGGCACTAGGTGAAACAGGGACCTGGGGAAATTAAGGCACAAGATTCTAAATTCTTCAAGGACAATCTTTTTTGTCCTGCCACTAGACATGCTGGCATCAGCCGCAGTAAGAAATGGGTTGCTGGATCATATGGTCATTCAGTGTTCAATTTGTTGAGATTCTGTCATATCATTTTCTACAGTGGCTGCAAATTTTCCGATTCCCACCAGCAAAGCACAAAGGTTTCAAATTCTCTACATCCTCACCAATATTTTGAAAGAAATTTTTATTACTCATATTGACCTGAATATTCACAGGACCTGCCCAGAATTTCCTTCAAGAGTATGAAAGAATAAGCTGGAGAGACAGAATAACGAGTGGAAAGGCGCAAGGATATCTACCTCCTGCTTGTACTCTAGTCTATGGGGCCTAGTTTGTCTCATAAACTGGAAATATTAGGGGGAAGGATAGTCCTAAATGGATTACACAGATGGGTTTGTGGACTCCAACCCCCACTCCAGACCATCAGTGTTCCAGAACCACAAATCCGATAAGATGATTACCGAAGAGTGGATCACTGGGATCTCAGGATGGAGTTAAGCAGCCAGGCTGGCTGTAAAACCAGAGAGGTGAGCCTTGGGCTCTCTTCCTTCAGAGCCATCTCCCTTGACTCAGAGCCAGCTCTCACTGGACCATTGCATTCCAGCTCGGAAGATCTGGTAGGATATTTATGGATTTGTCTCCCTCTCTTCTTTTTGTGTTATTTCTACTTTATTCCCCTTCTTTTGTAAAATAAAACCCTTTAATAACTTGTCACATGTGCCTGAAGTTGAGGCTTATTATAAAAGTCTGTTAAGTGTGCACGCAGGTGAGGGCCCAGTGAGGGAAACCCATTTTATATTAGGGTTGCCCTGTAACAGAAGCAGTCAAACAGCAGTGCCTAAAACTGATCTGATTTCCTCAGGCAACAATAGCTGGAGGTGATAGGTGCTTCTCTTGTAAACTAAGAGCTAGGAGGGCCCATTTTCTACCTGTTACCTCCATGTGGACAGGAGGACCAAGTGAGTAAATCCAAAGTCTGGAGATGAATTTTTTCATTGTATGCATTTGTTCTTTCCATTCTTCTCAAAAATCAGGATGAAAAGATTTAGATTTAAAAAGATTTAGAAAAATGTAGATTTACAGAGATAGATTCTCATAGCTCAGAGATTAGCAACCCAATTATTCAATTGTGTTTTCCCCCCTTTTTATCACAGAGAAAGTTTTGAGGTGTTTGCATGAAGACTACTAACATCTGCACCTTAAAGAAAAAATGTTTGTCGTTTCTTTCTCAGTCTCTGACTTTGTGTTTCTCAGGACCTCCTGCTCAATGTGTGTGGCAGCTGGGGGGCATCTCCCCTGCCTCAATGGTAGAAACTAGTTTGAGTTTAGCCCTTTTAATGAACTTGATAATTTCTTCATAAACGTGCTCATAAACTTCTATAGCCATGGTCTACAGTTAGGCAATAGATAAAATTAACATTTTCCTGCTTACTAATAATGATAGAATGAAGGCGTAATCTTAAGGTAAAACTGAGATTCCCTTATACAGTACTAACCTGCACTATTAATTGATAACCCTCAGCAGTTATCATTAGCACCATGCCCATATTATCTGACCCTCTTAACATTGATGAAGTCAGGTATTGTTATCTCTATTTTTAAGGAAACTTTCTTAAAAAAATTAGGAATCAAATGTTGAAAATATCTGTCTAAGCCTTTGACCTTTCAGTCATGTAGTGGGGAAAACTGGGGACAAATAGTTTCTCCTTCTTCAACCTTCCTTTCCTCATTAGAAGGCTGCTTGGAATTTCAAAGACATGTTTGAAACATTTATTTTTAAGCCTTTTTATTCAGGTCTTTGAAGAATTTAGAAATCAAGAAAAATCTTCCCCTATAATTAAAATGTGAAAACAAAAGCTATTTGTAGCCAAAAAAAAAAAAATTCCTATTAATGTGATTTCCTTGTGGTGGATTGACAAGTTCAAAGCAAGAGCGTATGTTGCCATGGGCACCGGATTCTATTTGCTCTGCTGGTTCATTTTACTCAGCTGCTGGGGGAGGATGGTAGCATTCAGCCAGGAATCACTAGGCATTTTAAAATGGAGATGTAACTTTTATGTAATACCTTCTCTTTATAGATCTATACAGATAACAGCTGCAAACTGTTTACAGTCACTTTATGGGCAGAGTTTTCAGGATCTCTTAGTAATATAAACAGAATATTTTATAAGTAGGAGAGGGGGAGATAGAGAAGCAGAAGGGGATGTAGGGAGTGCCTTTTTTCTCCTCAAACATCGCACTCATGCTAGACTGTAAATAAATATTTGCCAAAAAGACAGGAGATGAACAGGCATCATTATCATGTACCAGCTGCCTGAGGTAACTGGGTTTTTGGGGAGGGAGGTTGGGAAAGAAGTTGTGTATAAGAGAAAGGGAAACAAAGAGGGGTAATGTCAGGAGAAGCAGCAAGCAGATACTCTTGAAAGCTTTGCAATCATTCAGACCCAGGGGTGCAGAATTAAAGCTGAGCTGCAGAGACAGACAGAAAGACAGAGTGAACTGTGAGTTACTTTCCTGAGACCACTGAAGTCAAATACACAGAAAGCAGTTAAATTTTATTAGGCTGATGATGTTCCCATCCTCCCTGAACTCTCTTCCGTCACTGTTTTTAGAGTGTGAGAAAGGGGGTGGTGGTGTGTGTGTGTGTGTAAAGTGGGAACTCCCCCCTTTCTGGAAGGGCAGGAATGGTTCTCTGGTGCCAAGCCAAAGAATGAAGCTCTGCTTCATTTGTTTCAAGTTATTAGGGCCAGCTGACTTTCATTCTGAATTATGCATTTTCCTTCCCTGACAAATGAAACCTCCTGCCAATGCCTGTGAATTAGGAAAATCTCCTGCTCCTCATATGCAGCAGCAAGGATTTCACAATTTAAAATGATGGTTCCAGAATTGCAGTGGGAGTGGCAATATTTCACAGTGATTTTTCTCCCTTCCTTCCCATGTTCAGTGTTGTCTAAGCAAATCCTGGCAGAGCCTTTTGTATCTGCATGATGCCTAAGTAAGCAAAAGGCAGGATAAAGCAAATGTCCTCCAAATCTCCATTTATCATGAACACAGGTTGTAGTTTCAGCTCTTTCCTAGATGCAAATCCGCTCACAGATGTAAATCATGGACAGCAAATCTTCTGACTGACATCGCCCTGTCTGCTACTGAATATATATCTGCATCTTCCTCTCCTTCATCCCTTTCTCCTCAGCTCCCCCAACCATCAATTGTGACCAGTTACACCCTCTCCTCAGTAACTCTTTGGCCTCTGTAGGGAATTGCTTGATAATTTTTGATACATTTGATATATTAATTCACAACAAGTTTCAATGGGTGATAATTATATAGAGCTTAAGTCCTCACACCATTCCACTGAAATCCTCTAAGAAACAAAAAATTGAATGCACATTTCTAAAGGGGCTGGGAGAGGCAGTATGGTAGGTATAGACTTGAGGCAAGGATGGTCAGAGGGAATGTGCTTAAAATATATCTTGAATTGCTTACCATTTTCAGTTATTTAATGCAAATTCACACTCTTCCTTGTTCATCCTATGCTGTTGCAAATCTCCTCACACTGCTGCACTTTTGAAGGTATGCAGAGGTAAATATTTACTTAAAATGAACAAGTATTCATTAACATTTATCCCATCCTTAAAAATTGAACATTTCAAATGACACATATAATATAGATAATCACAGGTAATTCAAATAATTAATAAAGAGATTAATCTCCTTATAGAGATTACCAATCCTTATAATCTTTATAAGGTAATCTATAAGGAGATTACCACTAGTTGGTTATTCTTTCAGAATTAAAAAAATATTATATATTATTATTTGATTATAGTTTATTATACATTACTTAAATCTATATGTTTCAGCCCTAATGTCAGAGGGTTGATTAACCTTTGACATAGCTGAATCGAGGTAACTACTCAAGGAATGTTCATCAAAAGACTAATTAGAAGCCACACTCTAAAAAGAGCAACTGGAAGTGTTCTACTAAATTACTTTTTACTGTAATGGATTTTAGAGATAATATTTCTTAAATAAAATTATTAGTGTTCAAGGTATAAGAACTGACACCTTATACACACTTATAAATAAAATCATAAAACAGGGACAGTTTTGCATCAGGCTTTTTTTACTTACCTTCATGTAATAAGCTTTTCTGTTCATCATGAAAATGGCTTAGAAGCATAATTCTATGGATATCCAATAATTTCATCATATAGACACATCAGAATGACACTACTTCATTGCATTGGACATTTAGACATCTAGATTTTGCTTTAATATTATTATATTTTGATATTATATGGCATATTTTATTTATTTTTTTAAAGATTTATTTATTTATGCATACAAGAACTGGGGTGCAGGCCAGAGGTACAGGGGGTGAGAGGATTCATCAGAGACAGAATGGGGAACAGAACAGGCAGATCTACTGAATCATACTGCTGAGGCGAGCGGTGGGCGAGGCAGGAGAGGTCTGCTGCATATAGGGCATATTTTAGTACCTAATGTTTTGCCCTTGTCTCTGACACTCGACTGTTGTGTATTGTTTATAAAGCATTGTTTATGCATGAGCTATTTCACCTTTCTCATTCACCTGTCATCCTCCAAAATTAAACAGAAAACTTTGACTTTATGCTTTGTCATTCAGAAACAATTGGAAGGTTTTTAGAAAAAAATTAGGGTGTTATAGGTAAGATTATCAAAAGCTATGCTTTTTTTTTTTTTTGAGAAAAGAAAAAGCCACTACATTCTCTTTCTGATGACTAATTCTAGGAAGCATGGTTTAGGATCCCATCTGACTTAACCATCAGAACAGCTCCACTCCTTCCAGTGGTTCTTATTTATCCTCCCAGAATGATTTCATCCACCGAAACATCTTCCTTTTAGTCACTGAGATCCACTGATTCCTTCCACCTCCATTCCTATTTTCTGGAAGGGAAATAATCTTTAAAACAGATGCCAACGGCATCCTTTGAATATCCCAGCCACAAGCTCTACAAAGTAGGAGTGAGGTGGTGATAGCCATCTTGTTTCACAGTGAAGCAGAGAAAATTCACAGCTGTTCTCTGTCAGCCCTCTCATCTCCTGGATCTGTGAAGTGACAGTTTCCATGGGCTCAGAGTAGGTATTAGGAAGCTTTCTAGAGTCCTCTGACCCTGAAAGCTGCTAATTAAAGTGCCATCAAGATGCTTCCACTGGCTCTGAGCTGGTTACACATACATTTTAAAGAGTTGACCTTTCGCTTTTCTGCCTCTTGTACCTCATTGTGAGTGCTGTGGGTGGGCAACAAATAAAAACAGATAATAGTCCTCTCATTCTTTCAACCCCTACAGAAATGTAAATCGCTGCCTTCAGAAGGAAGCACACAGGCATATGAATTTTATATCAGCAGGGATTACCAATGAGTCAGGCTTGATGTTGTTGTAAAAACTATTCGGGTGGGAAGGCTGGCTCTGCAATAAGGAATGCTATGGGGAGTGTTGCTCTCTCCTGAATGTTCAATTGCCAAAAGCACACAACACACAACCACATAAAACCAAACATGCTCCAACCCACCAAAACACAATTATGTAAAATATATGCCAAATCTGCATAGGGAGGAAAGCTGAACTCTTCAGAATCAAATAATTATCACAGTTCAGAAGAGAATAAATCTGGAAGGTGGTAAGCAGAATTAATATGTGAGCCAGTGCCAGAACTCATGCAGATGTCTGTTATTTATGGCCTTAATTGTTATTTCCAGTAGGTGTCTGGCTGCCAGTGCATATGAGTTAAGTACTGTAAAATAACAGATGTCACACATCACAAGAACAACAGGGAGTCAACATAAGTAGCAGCATAAATCCGATTACCTTAGATACTAGGAAAAAGAAGGGAAAGTACATACCCTAAAACAGATGAGCCTATGGCTGTAATTTATAAAACAAATTATGCCACTCAAATATGCTCTGTACTAATTATGTATCTGCACTGAGTATGCTACAAAAGACAGACCATCTTGGAATAACAGCACCTATCTGGGTAGTGAAGATTCCTTTCATTCTTAAAATGGATGAAGGGGAAGAATCAGAGAGAATGAATGAGAGACAACAAAGAGAGAAACCAGCCAGCAGTGACATTTTCTAGAGAAAGGCATGTGGCACATAAGAAAAAGACCGAGAAAAGTCTTGCATGTGAATGTTAAATGCATCATTAATGATCTGGCAGAGAGAAGATGTACCAATGAGGTTTAACACTGAGCGCCAAATAATGGGAACACCGCAGACTGAGATAGCTTACAGAAGACTTCTGGGAGCTCAGAGAGTTGAATGAAACAAAACAACCTCTGCCATCTCCAAGTTCAATGAGGAAAGCAAACACAAGCAGGTCTGTGGAAAATAATCTTAAAGGATACACAGTTGGAGAAAGAAATGAAAGCAGATAGCAAATTCTGTCTGAATTGCAAGGTATTACAACAGTTCTAAAAGGTGGGAATTCCCTTTTGGGGTTTTAAATGCAGAGGTGTCTCATTATGAAGCACTGACGAAGGAACTCATGTCCCTCTTTACTAATAGAGTGAAGTCCTTGTTACACATCTGCATTAATGGCTTTTGTTCACAATACAGAGTACACTTTGGGGCATGGGAATACATGTGACTGAAACTATTCTGTTCCTATATTTTCTAGTCAAATAATTTTATAGGACTTTGTAATTTTCAGAGTTCAAGAACTATTTATTAATAATAGCTCTCACTTTGTGTTGGCACTATTTTTTTAAAGATTATTTATGCATACAAGAGATGGGGTACTGGCCAGAGTCATGGGGGGGGGGTGTGTGTGTGTGAGAGGATTTACCAGAATGGAGAACAGAACAGGCAGATTGACTGAAATGCACTGCTGAGGGGAACAGTAGGTGAGGCAGGAGAGTTCTGCAGCACCATGTGGGTCACCTCCCTGGCTGGGGATCGAATTCATGCTGCAGAAGTTGTGGATGCTTCATAGTGTGGTGCTTAACCACTTGAGCCACCAGGGAGGCCCCTGCTATACTTTTTTCTTCTTTAGCTTGAGTCTCCGAGGGTTAGAGTCTATCACAGAGGCTGGAAGTAAGTTGATAGAGGTAGAATGTAGCACGTGGCATATCCAGCTACAAATAAGTTTTATTAAGTTAGAATTGTGTGTCCACTTATCTGATTTTGCCTACCATGGGTTTCTTCCATCAAATAGTCTGCTAAGATATCTTGTACAGCTATTTAAATATGATAATATTTAGAGTTATTATACATGCATATATGTATAAAATTATTTATAAAAGTTGTAAAGTATATCAGTTAGGGTTCTTCAATTATAAGTAGCTCTTGACAACTAGCAAAAAAGAGTATTTATTGAAGAGATTCGTTACAGAATGTATAGGTTTAGAAATGGGATGTCTTCCACAATTCCAGAAGAACAGAAACCAGGGCAGTTTGGCAGGTTACTGCTTATCTGACCATCTTTTATAGCCTCTGTCCCTGCAATAAATATGCACCATACTTCATTTTATTTTTACAATTCTTTCTATTATGCCTTTCAATATTCAAAGTGCAAGGAGATAGACTACATTCCATGACTAAATATCTGGTTAGGGTGAGACTCAGTTCTAACACGACTTCACAGAAAAGTGGAGAAGTAATTCTCCTAAGTGGAATTAGGGGATGTAAGAAAGAAGGAATGAATGTTGTTTTGTCAAACAATAATATTGATGGAGCATAAAGAATAGTAAAACTGGATAGGAGAAACCACAAGGTCAGGAACTTGTCTCCCACAAGGAGGTGGGGGTAGAAGGATTAACATAATCATTAATCCAGTTACAGAAACTAAGACCTGAGGGCCAATGCCAAGATCACAGGCAGGAGACCCAGGCAGGTATCAGACTGCTGTAGGGAGTGTCAAGAGCACAGACATGAAGGTGAAGATATGAAGAGTAATGAATAAACCATCTACCCACAGAGATGAACCAGTCCCTACCAAAAGATGATAAAACCTAACTGCCCCCATAATGGGGTGGCTGCCCCCATAATGGGGCGGCGATCCTTCTGCCCACTGTTCTTTTTTTTTTTTTTAAAGATTTATTTATTTATGCATACAAGCACTGGGGTACAGGCCAGAGGTGTGGGGGGTGAGAGGATTCACCACACAGAGCAGGGAGCAGAACAGGCAGATCAATGGAAGTACACTGCTGAGGGGAGCAGCGGGCACAGCAGGAGAGGTCTGCCGNNCCATGTGGGTCCCCTCCCTGGCCGGCAGCAGGGATCGAACTTCGTGCTGCAGTGGCTGTGGTTTGCTTCATAGTGTGTTGCTTAACCCACTGCGCCACCAGGGAGGCCCCTGCCCACCGTTCTTATGGAGGTGCTTCTCTTCGCCAACTCTCTCTTCTTCAGGGCAGCAGCCTTCCTGCCTGCCCATAATCTGTACTACACTGGAACTTCGCTTGACTGACCTCCCTTAGCAGATGAAGCTCTCTCCTCAAGGCCGCCCACCTGAGACCATGCAGGCCTCTCTCAGCAATTTGTCCTTTTCGGGGTAGCTCTTTCTGCCCATTATGTTATTAGGGGGAATGATAATCCTAAATGGATTACACAAATAAGTTTATAGACTCTAACCCCCCATTCCAGACTACCAATATCCCAAAACCACAAATCCAATATATCAAAGAGTAGATCACTGGGACCTAAGAGTAAAATTATAGCAGTTAGGTTGTCTAGGCAAGTGTCCTTTATTCTTTCCCTTTCCCTAGTAAACCTGCTCTTTAAATATAACTAATCTCTGTCTTGTGAGAAACTCACCTGGGAAACTCATTGTATGCCACTGAAAGGGGAGCTCTGGTGAAAGCTGTCTGAGAGTGAACCGAAGGACTCTGCTCTCAAAACCCACTGACCCCCAAAACAACATCAATATCAGTGACAATAACTAATGGCACCAGGGATGGAGTCTAAGTCCTTGCTTTACATCTGGTGAGCTTCCAAGCTTCTTCTCCAGTCTGTTCCCACTGTTCTTAGCACCCCTGCCTGAAAGAGGATGCCTACTTCATGCTTGGGGAACTACACAGGTCATTGAGAGTTGTTAGCCCTCATGTATGCTCGGCCCAGAGTATAGTTTTTAATTACTGGATTATCACCTGTTGACTTTCATGGCACAGCTATGGAGGAAAAGTGACTGTGGGTGGATGTGGGGTAGCAGTGGTGTGGCCCCTCGGCTTCTTGCCCTGGGTCTGTGTGCTTTTAACTGACTGCTTCCTTGCTAGATAATCAGGTTCTTTTGTCCCAAGGCTATGTGATAGGGTTTTCAAGTCTTCTTGGTAGGAATGGCATTTCATAAGTGGGGACAAAGCTGGGGCCAGTTTTGGTTTCATTGCATCTTGTCCATATCTCAAAGACCAGCACATGCTACTGGGAAATAAAGAAGATTCCAGGCGTTCATAGGATAAGGGATAATTCCAGCCCCCCCTCCCCCAAATTAGTTAGCTATTATTTGAAGGGAAAGCATGGTACTGATAAGGTGTGGGTGGAGAAACGTTCCTAAGAAATGTGTAGGAAGGCTACCTGGATGGTTCTCTGGGAAACCCCAGAAATGGAGGTATTACAGGGCAACCCTAATATAAAATGGGTTTCCCTCACTGAGTCCTCCACCTGCGCACTCAGAAGACTTTTATAATAAGTCCCAACTTCAGGTACACATGACAAAGTTATTAACGGGTTTTATTTTACAAAAGAAGGGGAATAAAATAGTAATAATACCAAGGGAAAGAGAGGGATACAAATCCATAAACATCCTACCAGATCTTCTAAGCAATGGCGCGTTGAGAGCTGGCTCCGAGTCAAGTGAGATGGCTCCCAAAGGAAGGGGGCGAGCCTCAGGCTCACCTCTGGTTTTATAGCCAGCCTGACTGCTCAACTCCACCCTCAGGTCCCAATGATCCACTCTTCCATAATCATCTTATTGGATTTGTGGTTCTGGAACACTGGTGGTCTGGGTGGGGGTTGGAGTCCACACACCCATCTGTGAAATGCATTCAGGACTACCTTTCACCCTAACAGAGGAGTCAAGAATGGTAGAGTTTCCTGCCTTATGGTCCTCTGCATTTCTATTTTTCCTGCCCCCTCCACACTTCCCTTCTCATATTATTGTTACAGGGTAACCCTGATATAAAATGGGTTTTCCTGACTGGGTCCTTACCCGTGCTTGAAAGGCACTTATAATAAGCCCTAACTGCACATATACACAATAAAAGTTTTTTTTCCTTTTTTTAAATTAGATTTATTTAATTATATTTGACATTATTTGTAGTTCCTAGGACGTTCCCACCACCATTTCCATTTCACCCTTGCACCATCACACCCTCACCTCAGTCCCTTGTATACACAATAAAGGTTAATAAGGGGTTTTATTTATAAAAGAAGGGGAAATAAAGTAATGAATAACACAAGGAGAAGAGAGGGATACAAATCCATCAATGTGTCCTACCAGATCCTTTGAGCTAGAACTTAACAGCACACTGAGAGCTGGCTTTGAATGAAGAGAGTCCCCAAGGCCCACATGTCTGGTTTTATATTCAACCTGGCTGCTTAACTCCACCCTCAGTTCCCAGTGATCCACTCTTCTATGATGACCTTATAGGATTTGTAGATTTTGGATATTGTTGGTCTGGAGTGGGGGTTGGAATCCATAAACCTGTTTGTGTAATTCATTTAGGACAACCTTTTCCCCTAACATTATGAATCAGAATCCTCACACTCTGTTTCTGCTAGAGCTGACTTCTGGTAGTCTGATAACCACCAACACAGGCTTGGGTGCTAGGAATTCAAGGGTCTGCCCAGCCCAGGGTTTATGACTGTATCAAACCATTCACCCCAAGGGGCAATTGCATTTTAAAATAGTCAAGTGTTTTACTTTACAACACAAAGGAATCAATTCTTGTAGTGGGACTTTAATTAAAATAGTTGTGGAGAAAATATTATTGGGCAATGAGTCTTCTTCCAGTATTTAAAAATGTTCTCTGTCAGTAGTTTCCTCTTTCTGCCCTGCACAGGCTTGGGGGTCACACAGCTATTGTGGTGAGCAGCAAAGAACTAGAGCAAGAAAAGGGGTCCTGCTTATTTGGGCTCCACATTAACTTCCATGCCTTAAGGGTTTGTGGAAGGAAACACCTGGCAAGTTGATCTGAAGGTCATGTAGGCAATGTTGCAATCTCTCTCTTTAACCTGGGAGGGAGATCATAAGCACTTTTGTTTAGGTCTTACAGTTGCACAAAGATGAAATTGGTCACTGTACACTCAGGGTGTATAATGCAAAAAAAGAAACCCAAAAACCCCAGAAAAAAGTGCAATGGTTTTACGGGACCCCCACCCCCACTTATCTTTTTCAAACTTCTCCACATCTCCACTTGGTAATTATGGAAGAGGTACATTGGTGCCTGTTTTTGCCAAAGCTGAAAGGAATCCCAAGCGTTTCTAGTTTTAGGACAAATGTTGAAAAGAGAAACTTTGCTTAGCCCGGTCAGAGGCTGTGCCGGAGCAGTGGGAGGCATGCTCTTCCCTGGGACGACCTGCTACAGGTGCTGTATTTATCGTATCAGTCCTGCTTTTGTCATTTCTTAGTGTTGGTTTAGGTTTTGTTATTTGGCACATTATATTTTGGGCCTGGGAAGGCTATAACAGTAACGAGCACATAAATGAATGATGATTGCTTCTTTACTACCACTTCGTCCTGGGAAGGATTTCAAAAGAACTCTTTATTTGGGCAGCAGGGGGATCCTGTATTTTGAATTCCTTTGTATCATACCATTCATCCTAATTTATGCGATTAATTTCGTGAATATGTATTGAGTTCCCTCTATGTTCCAGACATGATGCTAGATGTTAGTGTTACAGGGCAACCCTAATATAAAATGGGTTTCCCTCACTGGGCCCTCACCCGCGCATTCAGGAGACTTTTATAATAAGCCTCAACTTCAGGAACATGCAACAAGTTATTTAAGGGTTTTATTTTATGAAAGAAGGGGAATAAAGTAGAAATAACACCAAGGGAAGAGAGGGAGACAAATCCATAAATATCCTACCAGATCTTCTGAGCTGGAATGCAATGGTGAGTTGAGAGCTGGCTCTGAGTCAAGGGAGATGACTCCAAAGAAGAAAGCCCAAGGCTCACCGCTCTGATTTTATAGCCAGCCTGGCTGCTTAACTCCACCCTCAGGTCCCAGGGATCTACTCTTTAATAATCATATTATCGGATTTGTGGTTCTGGAACACTGGTGGTCTGGAGTGGGGGTTGGAGTCCACAAACCTGTCTGTGTAATCTATTCAGGACTACCCTTCCCCCTAACATTAGTGCTTCTAAATGTTTACTTTGAGGAGTTCAGTGTGTAGGACAATTGGGCACACAACAGCTACAAAATTAAAGCATGAATGACTAAAACACTATGGAATTGATGTTTTGTAGTCAGTGGGTTTGGAGAGCAGGGTTCTTGGGTTCACTCTGGGAAAGGTTTCACCATAACTTCCTGTTCAGAGGCTTGTGACGAATTCCCCAGTTGAGTTTCTATATGAGATAGAGATATTAGTTATATTTAAAAGAGAAGGTTTATGAGGGAAAGGGAGAGGAGAGTAAGGGACACTTGTGTAGACATAAGCAGGCAGGCAGAGCTGCCCTGAAAGGGACAATTTGCTGAGGGAACCTGCATGGTTATAGGCTGGTGGCTTTGAGGAGAGCTGCCTCTGCTGACGGAGGTTAGTGCAGAGAAGCCCCGGCAGGGTACAGGGCATGGGCAGGCAGGAGGCTGCTGCCCTGCAGAGTTGAGAGTCATGAGGAGAAGCACCTGCATAGTCACAGGTGGGCAGAAGGACAGCTGCCCCCTTGTAGGGGCAACCTTAGTTTTTTTTTCATCTTTTGGAAGGGAATGGCTTATTTCTGTGGGTAGCTGGTTTATTCCTTAATCTTCGTATCTTCACCTTCATGTTTGTGCTCTTGACACTCCCTATAACAGTCTGATTCCTATCTGGGTGTGGCACTTCTTGATGTGGGCATTGATCCCTAAGGGTCTTGGTTAATGGCTTATGCTAATCCCTTCTACCCCTTCCTCCTTGTATGATACATGTTCTTGACCTTGTGGTGTCTCCTTCTCTATTCCTTATCTCCACCAGAATCATGAAGAGAAAGAATTAATTGTGTCTGGTTATAGAGACACTCACATTTAAGTTGGTCCTTGAGTGACAGGAAGATTTCTCAATGTCTCATTAGTTTGGCATCCTGAATATAACAACTGTTTAATAAATGTCATTGCCTAACAATCTCCTCGATGGAGGAAACGAGAATTCCTGGAAGGCTGAGTTTTTTGTTGTTTTCCTCTGTTTTGTGCTTGTGCTAAGGTTGAGCCCATCCATAAATCAGGCCCCTGATTTATACTAAAGATGCTGGCATGGCATTATTTGGCTCATAAAAATAGCCAGTGTTAATAACCAGTGTTCCTGAGATTATCATACAGATACCATATAGGAGTTGAAAACTTGACATATTATAAATGCAAACACAGTCATTGTCATGACCATCTCCCCTAGTTCCCTTTTTTCTTTGCTTTTGAAGGTTTTATATATTTAAGTTGTCAGTCTTGACACCACTCTCATAACCCCAGTAATTCAACCCTAAGTACATTCTGATGAATGACTGGAGATTTATTGGTGTGGTGGCACTTAGTCTGGCATTAGTGAAGAGTCAACTCTGCTGCTGTAAATTTTAGAATTTATAGTGAAATTTTGATTAAACTGGGCTTTCCCCGCTACTAATAGTTAACAAGAGCACTATTCAGAAGATGCTGAAACTACAACTTTCTATTTGTGTGTAGTTGTGAATGTTTTATTTTAATGTATTGAATTTCTATTTTCAGGCACCCTAAAAAATCCAAACTAATGTAGCTTGAAAAAAATTATTCACTGCTATTCCTATCTGTTGTTTTTGCCTGCAACTGATAATGTCACATATCTGGATGAAAAGTAGAACATTCTACCAATCATTAGGTATTTTATAAACTATGCTACCAAACCTTATACATTGTTACCTCAATAAAATAATACAATTAAAAAACTCTAAGTTTGGATGGCATAGAGAAATCAAATATATGGCTGACTGAATTCATCGATTTCTATTGAAGCTTGCTACTGGATATAGGTAAAACTTTGTGTTCATTGTGAACTTTCAGATTTCAGAAATCATGAAATTCTAATTTTTACCACATGGGGGAAGTAGAACACTAAAATTATCATGATATGGAGCCTACAAAATTGTGTAGTTGTGTTAAAAACCATACTTTGTGGCAAGAAATAAGATCTTTTAAAAATGTAGAGTAGGATTTAGGTATCTTAGTGACCTTGTAGTTAGATTCATTTCAATTTCTTTATAATTTGTAACTCTACAGATTTCAACTTTGAGCTTAACATATTATTTTCAAGGGGCAGAGAAAAGGAAGAACAATTGTCAGTGAAGGTAAATATGTTTCATCTTGAATAACATGAAATCTCAATATTTTGGGAGCATTTATCAATTTTCTTAAGGTTGCTAGTTGGCTAGTGAGGGAGTGGATTTTTTTTTAAAAGATTTATTTATTTATGCATACAAGCACTGGGGTACAGGCCAGAGGTGTGTGAGGGGTGGTGAGAGGATTCACCACAGACAGAGCAAGGAGCAGAACAGGCAGATCAATGGAAGTACACTGCTGAGGGGAGCAGTGGGCACAGCAGGAGAGGTCTGCTGTGCCATGTGGGTCCCCTCCCTGGCTGGCAGCAGGGATCGAACTCGTGCTGCAGTGGCTGATGTTTGCTTCATAGTGTGTTGCTTAACCCACTGCACCACCAGGGATGCCCCAGGAGTGTATGTTTTTGAGATTGGAACATAAGTGGAGAATATATCCAAGTAGTTATATGATGTGGTTTAGATTTAAACAGAACCTAAAATCACTTGAAAAGGTAGACTTTTAATCAGTTTTTCTGGTCGTGCTTGTAGAGCCTTTTATTCGGAGAAAATCACGTAAGACTTGGGTTATCAAGTCTGACTCAAGACTTGATTCTTTTTTTTTTAAGGAACACTTAAAAGAGTTTACTTCACCTGAAGAGAATGCTTATTCTTCAGTGCATCAGAAGACTCTGGAAAAGCTGTGAAAAAGGTTGTTGGGGCCTACACCCAGAGTTTCTGATTTGGTGGGTCTGACTCCACAGAATATAAGCTTCCAATACGTTCCTGATGCTGATATTGTGAGTCTGAGACCCTACTTTGGGAATCACTGTTCTATTTGTTTAAAAAAGATTTTTTTTTTTTTTATGCATAGAAGAACTGGGGTCTAGGCTAGAGGTACGGAGGGTGAGAGGATTCACCAGAGACAGAGTGGGGAACAGAACAGGCTGATCTACTGAAATACACTGCTGAGGGGAACAGTGGGTGGGACCTGAGATGTCTGCTGCACCATATGGGTTAGATCTCTGGCCAGGGATCAATCTCATGAACTCATGCTGAAGTGGCTGGAGATAGCTTGAAAAGCAGTCTTTAACCTGTGTGCCACCAAGAGGGTTCCAGAAACTACGGTTTTAGCATGTTTTCACTTACTGTGTGCTATCCCAGTTGAGTAAAAAGCATGAATTTTTATTTGTTTGGTTGTTCTGGAATATGACTTGGCTAAATATTGTTTGATTATGATTCACGAAGTTTGCTCTTTGTAGTTCTATAGTTGGCTTATTTATTAGGATTTGATCTGAATATTGTTTCATATTTTTCAGTACCTTGGTTTCTCAGGACATTATGTGTGAGTGATGGGTCTTTCTGAACACACTGTCTCTTGAGGTGGGTCTATGTCTTTTAACGCTGTGCTTGCCCTTAAAGTCCCATAGAACTTGTATAGTGCTGGGACTACGGCATGTGTGCACACAATATTAATAATTAAAGACAAGATATTGGTACTTATGCTACTTAGTAATTATTTTCAGAAACACAAATGCTTATATAAAACAAGGATTAAGAAGGATTTGATTTGAATTGGTTCACCTATGTATTTGTAATCATGAAACAGAAATTGGCTAACTGTCCATGTTTCTTTACATTTTGCCTCAATGAAAGAAAAAATGGACCAAGAGCTGGGATGGGTGTCAGCATAGGACCTCTAACTATTTTGATTAGCAGTTCAGGGGGTTGTAGCATTGTGATCTCCAGCCTTCAGGAGTAAGGTGAAAAATAGCCACACTTCTCTAAACAGATTTATTGAAAAAGACAAGTTGCAGTAACTACGAAATCCTTTGTATACATATAAAGTGTTATAAATATATCTAGTGAAGATAATCAGTTCCATATTATGGGTTTTACTCGTCAGATCTATTTCTTTACATGCCACACTTCTAGAAATAGAAGAACTATAAGCAGAAATGAATGAATCCACTGAGGACAATATAATATAATGGCAACCACTTAGAGATACCGAAGATTAAATCTGGCTATTTACCAGCATGACATAATGGGTGTAAGACTTTATATGGCACAAGTTCTAATTGCTTTACAAATCAACATAGGCAAAGAAATTAATCTGGTAGTTCCTATACACTCTGCTACCGATTCCCAATAAGCAGCATACTTATCCTTCAGAGGTTTGAGAAGTGTGTATAATGTCTACAAAACAAGCCATAGAAAGATACTAGATTCTGTTCTAATCCTGCAACCCTACCGTTAGGGCACTGGCACTGAATAATAAACATTCTTTCACTAGGATCGTTGAGAGAACATTTATGAAATGCTTTCATTTCTCAGAAGACAGGATATTCCACAACTTGGTCTACTCTTTACAAGCAAGGTTTTCAAATAGATTTCAAAAAAAATTTTTTTTTTTTTAATGTGAGAAGTAAAAGATTTTTACTTGACTTGCAGAATTTGCTCTTGAACGATCCATGTTTACCGCAATGGCTATTTCTAGTTATCACTGCCTGACGGTGGCTTGTAATTTCAGATGGTTAAAGTCAGGCAGGTAATAGCTGCTTCGAGCACAGTCTTCTAAAGCAGTATCACACAGCTATCTTCTGGACCTGCTCTATGCCTTGTTGGTTTCCGCCCCTTGGACCTTTGTCTTCTGTCCCCATTTATCCCTCCATTGATGTTTGCCTGATTCATGTCAGTTTCATGCTCATGATGGTTATTTCCCTGCTTTTAGTCAGTGCTCCCTAGGTGTTCTGGCTAACGCACTGGCTCTGAAGCCGATTGCCTGCATTTAATTCCTATTCTATCACTGGCTGTCTGAATTTCAGTTTCCTTCTCCCTGAAATAGGGATAGAAACTGTTTTAATGGTTGCTCTCAAGATTCGCTGAGATAAGTACAGTTCCTGACAAACATATCTATGCTTAATATCTGCCAGTTGTTATTAATGAGATAGTCTTGCATTTAGTGTGCCCCATTTCACTTTGGCTGCATGGCTTGTGTTGCTTTCTCCTCTTTAATTCTGTAGCATTCCTGTCCCATTCATCCTTTCCTGAGCTGGGGACACCTTTTGCTTCTCTTACAGTTCTTTGCTTCCTTCTGGGGGGCAGGACTCCTGGAATGATTGTAGAAGAACTGCTTGTCATTTAGCACCGTTTTTCATTTGCTTCAGTCTCCAACAAATCTTCTACGGGCCCGGTGGACAGTAGAACTGACCTATTGGTTTTGTCATCCCAGCAAACTTCCTTGCCCACCTTAGAATGATTTGGTTTTAGAAATGAATATTCATTATCAGTGTGAATAAAATAAATGAATCAGCTGGCTATTGTTGCACTCTTTACTCATTGATTCATTGACAGTATGACCTTAGAGTCCTCATTTCATGAGTAATTATTCCAACTCCAACAATGTGCCATTAAACTTCTTTTGCTTCCAGCCAAGCCTTTAAGTTTCTACCATTATGTTTCAGGTTTTATGCCCTCTTTTAGAGAAACCTCATTCAATTCATAGTTGGAAGTATTTCCTGCTCCCTCAAAGTCAAATATTTTTGCTGTTTTTTTTTTTAAACTTTTATTTTTTTTTATGTTTTTTTTTAAAGTTTTATTCATTTATGCATACAAGCACTGGGGTACAGGCCAGAGGTGTGGGGGAGGGTGAGAGGATTCACCACAGAGAGCGGGGAGCAGATCAACGGAAGTACACTGCCGAGGGGAGCAGTGGGCACAGCAGGAGAGGTCTGCTGAGCCATGTGGGTCCCCTCCCTGGCAGGAGGCAGGGATCGAACTCGTGCTGCAGTGGCTGCGGTTTGCTTCATAGTGCGTTGCTTAACCCACTGCGCCACCAGGGAGGCCCTATTTTTGCTGTTATATAGGGTAGAGTTCAGGTGTCTGGGACCTGAAGGAAAAAGTCTACAAAATGGAGAGAATTTATTGTTTGCTCTTTTATAACTGGTGGCTAGAAGATTTTCTCTCTTGTGAGACATTGTAGGACATTTTGACATGCTAAAGAATTGGCAGAGAAAAGAGTGGGGTTAAATTATGAGGTTAAATTAGACACTGTGAACAAAAAATTCTTAAGATTTTTACCTATGGAATAAGGTATAGCAAAATGGTTTTATTTTCAGATGAATCAATCTTACCCTGTCCTTTACTAATAAGTAAATGAGGAAGCTAAATTTCCATTATTTTTGAATATCTGTGCTGCCTCACTGTAACCAATGGTTTGTTCTTTTGTTCCATGAATGAACTGAAGACAGGGCCTCCCTTTAATATGAAATATACTGATTTTGTTGGATACGATTGCATTCTCATGCTGCTAAAAAGTCTTTTCATGTCCAAATTCCACTGTGTTTTCAATGTCAGGCTTTTTTCTTTAAAAGGAAAAGGGTCCCCTGTGGAAGTTTATGAAAGCTGACACATTTTCTTGTAAAATATCCTTTTGAGAACATATGGTTTATCGGTAAGCACATATTTTTGAACCTTTTAAAATGAGTATTATGAAATTAACGTGAGATGTTTTTAGAAAAGTGAATGCTATTGACTCGGTAGGACAGAATGGTTGTCTCCTTTGTGGCTGTTACTCTTTATAATTCCCTGCGCAAGGTATTTTCAGATAATTAAAAAAGGTATTTGGAACAAAAATACTTATCAAAAAAGGTTATATAACACATGCATGGCAGCCGGTTGTCAGAGTTAAATATACCCATTTCTTTCCCCCTCCAAGCCATTAGATCTATTACCACCTAATTGCTTGGAAAATTCATTTTCTTTTTCTCAAATCACAGCCTTAATTGAAGTCTGAAAGCTTACCAAGTGCCTCTTAAATCAGTAAACCTAACTTAAAAAAATTCTTCTATAATTTATCTTTATGGCTAAGGGCATTTCTTTCCCCTTTGAGACAGTTATGGCAATTGATATTAATAAAAAAAAACCCTCTTATTTTGAGAAATAGGAGAACTAGGAAGCATGTCTCACTGTTTCTGATAATGCACATTGAGACCACGAGTTTATAGCAGAGGGAACAGCTATTGATGCAGGCATATTATTTAATCACACTGAAACCAAAAGGTTTTAAATCAATTTATGTGGGTATTTTAGCCTAAATGTCAAGATGAAAAACACAAATCTTTGCTTAATTCTGGTAATGGAAATCTGCCCTTTAGGTAATCACGAACAAGGGTACATATGTGTAATACACACAAACTTATTCTTTGTTGTGTAAAATTAGAAGAATATTGTTTTTTTTTAAAGATTTACTTATTTTTGTGTGGAGGAACTGGGGTGTTGGCCAGAGGTGCAGGGAGTATGGGATGAGAGGATTCACCAGAGACAGAGTGGGGAGCAAAACGGGTGGATCCACTGAAATACACTGCTGAAGGAAGCAGCAGGCAAGACAGGAGCGGTCTGCCGCACCATGTGGGTCAGCTCCCTGGCCAGGGATTGAACTTGTGCTGCAATGTCTGGTGACAGCTTGATATTGCTGAGACTTTAACCCCATATTTCAGCCCCATATTCTCATGTGCCACCAGGGAAGCCCCTGAAGAATATTGTTCTTAAGAAATAATTTTCCAAACGGGGATGAGGGCAGAAAGTGCACAAGGGACTGAGGTGATGGTGCATGGGTGGAATGGTGGTGGGTACTCCCTGGGGAATACAAATGATGTCAAATATAATTAATAAAAAAAAAAGAAAAAAAATGAAATAATTTGCAACTTTGGTTTATGGTATATCAAGTACCCGTGGTGATTAGAATATGTAAATTTGCATCTGAAATCAGAATTAAGTTTAATTATATTAAAGGACTGGGAATAAATGTGATTAAAAAAACGAACATGGAAGCAATGACTCGGGTTAGGGCTGCTATTCCAAGAAATCACCTTGAGAATCTACAATGAACTGAAAATTTGATATCTCAAAATGTTTCTTTTAAATCCATTGATCAGAATTATCTTAGAATTAGTTAATGTCTTGCTTCTCCTTATTATAAGACTATTATTATTTTATTTTAAGAGCTTATTTGAGCAAAAATCAATTGCAGTTGGGTAATGCCAGCTAGTTTCTAAGCAGAAGTGGTTAGGAATGCTCTGCTGTCATCAGCTCAAGGGGAGACATTTTCAGAGAAAATGTGGAAATAAGAAAATGATTAATTGACTATATCTGAAAGCCTGGGTGGCTGTTTGTGATTGGTTATTCTTAGTGTTTCGATTCTATGACCTTGAGGCACTTACAGGCTTAGATTTTGATCTGCTTATGTAGGCTGCCAGTAGGCATTAGAGCCACATCAGTCTAATGGTTGCTTTATATAGTTAATTAAAAATTTCCCTTTTAGTCATCATCTCATATATGAGAGATTGACTAAAAATCTGATCTCATTGTCATTCTTAGTCACCATCAGAGTTAAGTTTCTCTTTTCTCATTAACTCTGGGTTATGATGTCAGATTGGTGGGAGAGTTGCTTTTCTTCTCATTATTCATCATGATAATATTTTCATACAACCTTAACCCCTCCCCCCCCACCAAAACAAACAACAAGCAGACAATTTGAAATATTTTTCTGGAGGGTAGGAACTGTGTTATGTTGTTATACATAGGGATTAGCAGGTCAGAGCTTTCCCCTGATTTGGAAAGCAGTAAACATTGTCATTCACTATAAACTTGAGAAATGTACCTGTTATTACTAAATTTTCTCAAAACTATCTCAGATTTAGCCTTGAAGCCCCACATTCCAGCATGCCCCTCTGTGCTAAGCAAACGGGATAGTTCATCGCTCTACCAAGTAGTCAGGATCTGGAACCACTCAGTCCCAACTCAACCACTAGCTCCAAGCTATATGACCTTGGGAACATAACTTTGTTTAGCCTCAGTTTACCCATTTGCAAATAGTAATGAGGTTAGTTTGAATATTCAATAGTGGCTTGTTGGAGCTTCTTGAACTTAGCCGTGCTCCATAACTTTTAGTTATTACTGGAAAATGCAGTAATTTATCAAAGAGAAGCATTGTCTACATATCTCATCTGCTTTATGCAAACCTCTCAAGTGCATTAAGCTAACCCTAGCAGTGCATTGTAATTAGTTATGTTATTCATTAAATACTTCCAGTTCCTTGTTTGGGCTCAAGGTGGGATTGATAATAGGAGTAGCCATGTGTTTTCACCAATACAATAGAAGAAGAGATGTGTGTAACATCCCGGTGGAAGCTTTAAAAATGGTCATATGATAAACCATGCTCTCTTTCCCATGAATATTCCAGCTAATGACTGTTCTGTCAGCCAGGGTCCTGAACTAAGGACAAAGAAGAGTAAGAAACACCTGGCTGACCTGTGACAGACATAAAACACGAGTGAGAAATAAACCTTTGTTACTTTAAATTTCTTTGGGTGTGTTTGTTACTACAGCATGAACTAGTCCTATTACCAAATGGTCACTGATATCACCTGCTAATGTTAGAGAACTATAGATAGGCTCAAACTGTCTGACAACACTGCCACTCATCAACCAATATAAAGTTAAGTTTGTTTTTTATTTCAGTTTTGTTAAACAAAGTACTAGCTGAGTCTGTGCACACTTTACTGTGGTTGAAACTTCATTGGCAATGGAGTTGGTCTGGAGATCATTGTGCTTGTGCTCTATTTTGCCTTGCATTTGTTTGTTGTTTATGAGTCATGCCTATAGTTGGATAACCATTCACAACCCTGGTTACACATTATACTCTTTTAGGAGCTTCTAAAAGATACTCACATCTAGGTTCTTGCACAGACTTTGGATGTTTTTAAAAAATGTCCATGTGATTCCAATGTGTAGCCTGGGGTTCAACCCTGAAACAGTTCACTAACTCCATAATGTGGGGCTGTGACCTGAAGTTGTTGGATATCCTCTTTCTGTAGGTTGTAAACAAGAGCTGGAGACACAGGACAATGGGGTCCCATGAAGAAAAATGACTGACATGGTTTGGTGAAAGCCAGCAGACTATTTCACCACATTTATAATTTTTTATTATATTGTTAATAATATAATAAAATAATAAGTATTAAATAATTCAGAAGAAGCACTAGTAGGATCTGACATCACCTCTTTGGAAGGGTAATTCAGGGCTGTTGGTGACAATTAAATGCATATGGAATTAAACATTTTACAAATGTTCTATCAGTAAGACGAGGTTGACTTGTTAAGAAAGGGAGGGATCATTTCTTGGCAGATATACTTAAGGAAGGTTTCCACTTTCATAAACGGTCATACTAATATACAAACTCTGTGGACACAGCTCGCTTTGGGACATGACATCTGTTTTCCACTGTTTCTTTGATTTGGCTTTATTGTAGTGGACCTCAGCTCTCTACTATTGGATCAGTTTTTTATTGTCTATTTGATACTGCCTTTCTCCAACGGACATGCAAACAGTTGTACAGGATTTTATTTCTGTTTCTCTCCTCACTTGTGCTAGTGAATGACTCTCTATGGTTTGGATCTTCTGATCCTACATCCTGGTGGTTATGGGGAATCAGAGTTTGCTGATGGGAAGTTGGGCCATGCTCTTTAATTTGTTCCTGTGCCCACCTGGAATATTGCCGTTTTTTTCCAGGTCAGTGCCAATTTGTGCCCACCCAGGCTCAGCATAGGCTGAATGAAAGCAAATCCCCTGCCTTCTGCAGCTTTTGTTGGCCTCTTTGTCCTTTGTTATTTAAGCCAATTGAGAGTTGCCTTATTCCAGAAGGAATCTTTGCCTCTCTCCCTGATTTTGTACCTCTTGCACCATCTACAAGGGTTTAAATAGATCATAGGCAGAAGTTAATTGGAGATAAAACTTTACAGTTAAGCAGGCAGGTTGTAGCACAATATCCATATAATCTAAAGTAACAGGGGCTCTCTCAGGGTCATTGAAATACACAAAGTTATTCTTCCAATGTACTTTTAAAACCTAGATAAATTGTGTGTCATAGAAAATGCATTATAAAAGGTTCCAATTGAGTCATTGGATTAAATGAACCTTTCAACATCTTTCAGAAGAAAAGAGATGGTATTTGGTGTGATGGAATAGTCAATGCTTGACTTCATACATTGGTGGCATACCAATTTTCAGGGAATACTGTACTCAAAAAGAGAAATGAAAAGAAATAAATCAATGAACTCTGATTCTATATCAAATATAAATTTTAAAAAATTCATGACTTCCAGAATATTCCAAGGAAGGAAAATGATCTCTAAAGATGCTGCCTTTCTTTGACCCACTACTAAAATGATAAAATGATATCCAATCCTCCTCTCCTAACCCGACATTACTACTACCTTCCAAATGATTGATCATGCATATGCTGAAGGTTTTCTGGATTTCTCTCTTCCTTTCAATAGCCAGTGTTACATTCTGCTAATGTTGTAATTAGCAGGAAGCCAGAAACCAATTTCTGATCAGTGAACTAATATGGAAGAATGAGAACAGATTTGATTAACGTCTTAGGGAGAGTTTAATTTTCTTCTTTAATCTTCTTTATACTGAAACTATGTTTTAGAAAACTGCTTAATAAAAGAGCCTATTAGTTTGTAATCATTTAGTTAATAATGTAATATTGATCACTATTGATTATCTGGAGGTGAGCATCTTAGAAATGCTTAATTCTATTTGACTTACATTGTACTATTACCTTTCTAGAGAATAAGCAAGAGAAATTCTCTGATCTCCATTGTCTGAACTATGTTTACTTCTCTCATGCCTTCTCTTCCCTCAGCTCATTTACAGATTCGTTCTGTCTTGATTCTCCCACTAACTAGTCTTTGATGTCCTCAGTTTGCTTTTCAATTTATAGATAATATTTTGTTCAAATATCCTTGTTTGCCAGTTCTTCATTTGTAGTCTATATCATGATTATTTTTCTTAAAATTTAAAGTAGTTGTGGATAGGATGGTGATGATGATAATCTAAAAGAAGTAAGAAATAAAAATTGTATATGATACAATAAAGAGACATTGAAAATTTTGCATGAAATTATACAACCATTTATAGCAGAGCTATAATATTGAAAACAATATCACAAATTGATCAAATTAAAATTTATAAACCTTTTTTGTCTTTTTTGAACCTTCCATTCAAATATTTATTGAGCAACTAGCCTGTCCCTCATACTGATTTTAACTTTCCCAGGCAGTGTTTTCATTCCAACCCTACCTGGATGAAGTCTTGGATTTTCTTGCAGGCCCCAAAGGGGTGGGGAGGGACTGATGGCGAGTTTGAAGAGTAAATTAGCTGAGATTCTTGCCTGCCAACATTTTCTCTGGCAGGATAGAGGTGATCTTGTTGCTGAGAGTTGCAGAATGTACCACCTGGGCCCAGACCAACACCTTCAAGGAGATAAGATGGGTTTACGTCAGACCCTAAGTCCTTGAGGAAACCTAACGAAGTCAGGCCATAAATCCTACCAGCTGCCAAATTTAATAGCAGATGCCAGCAGGACATCTAGGGACAGGCTCGGTGGTGCTTCTGTCACTGCCAGTCCAGAGCATAAGGACGGAGAATATAAATGCCAGGCCCTCTCCCCACTATCAGGACACAGGAACCTTGCTTCTTATGCCAAATGTCCCCTTGGAAAAGAAAAGGGAGAGACAGGCTAGCTGAAAGACCAGACGCTTACCTAAAAAAGATTGAGTGCTCAGAGAGAATTAGTTTAATTTACAAGAGAGGCATAAACTCAGTTTTTATCACCACTCAGCAGGTGGGTGCTAATGAGGAAGATTAGATTGGTTACTGACAAAATAAAGCAGCTGAATTTTCTGTGCACATTTGTGTGAAGTGAGAGAAATTTTCGGAACCCTCTGCTGTGTGTTTGTGTGTGTAGGAGGGGCTGTGTGTGAGGGGAAGATCCATTTCAAAACCCAAAGAGGAAGTAATGCTGTAACCGGGAAAATTTAGAACTGGTTCTCCAGTGGTGTGGTCAGCAGCAATTAGTGCCCAAGCCCAGCTTGCTGCCATCGCACATGGAAACTGCCCTCCATTCAACAAAGCAGGGTGGGTAAGAGCTAACTAGAAGTACAAGGGACACACAGAGGAGGAGCAGAATAGCCTCTAAAAGGATTTGGGAAATCACGGAAGACTACCAAGCAAGTGGTCTTTGAGATGTATTCAGAAAGATGAGAAGAATTCAGAAGTGAGAGAATATAAAATATGCTTAAGAAAAAAAGAAACATGGTTTTTGTTCAGGGTATGGAGGGGAGGGACTGAGGAAGATGCTTGAACTAGCATTGTGGAACCAAGCTGGGAGGGCAGGATGAGGGGTTACACTTTATTCTGCTGGACACTGGGATCTGTAAATGGATTTTATTCACCTCGCTCTCCTGCTGAAACTCCATATTACTCCTCTTAGGCAGCAACTTCACATCCTAGAGTGGATTTAATAACATGTCCTGCCAGGTGTTCCAATAAGTTTGGGAAATGTTACATCAGATTCTCCTCTTGCAGATTCATCATACACACTTGCCGTTAAAGGTGCTAAGAGATCCTATAGTAAAGACACTTTTTCATCACTGTTTACTTTTCTAAAAGCAGCATTGCCTGAACATGTCAGATGATGGAATTTTTTTGTTTTTACATTAACTCCCCTTTTTTTGGCTAAAGATTTATTTTATTTATGCATACAAGAACCTAGAATCTGGAATAGAGGTGCAGGGGTGAGAGGACTCACCAGGGACAGAGTGGGGAGCAGAACAGGCAGACTGACTGAAATACACTGCTGAGGGGAGCAGTGGGTGAGACAGGAGAGGTCTGCTGAGCCATGTGGGTTTGGTCCCTGGCCAGGGTTTGAATTCATGCCACATGGCTGATGATAGCTTGATAGTGCTGAAACTCCCTGTGACACCGGGGGGCCCTTACATTAACTCTTATTAATATACCCTAGAAAGACTGTTTTGCTTTTTTGACTTACAGTGCTTCCATACTGCAGATGAAATTTACAAACGCTACATAATCTGGTCTTCCTCGTACAATGAACTAATTCTCCTTGAAGGTATTTTTAGCTGCTGTATTTTTCAAAGTTCACCTCTTATCTTCTTTAGAAAGGAGGTTTGTTTGTTTTGTTGACCAGAGAAGAATTTGGTGTTCTTTGTTGTGGGGACTCCACTGTATCTTTTATGGTATATATTTGTGATTATTGGTTTTCTCCACTTTTTTTTTGAGTCCCTTGAGGTTAGACACCTCATTAATTTCCAGACTTCCATCATCTGAGACAATATCTGGCATTTAACAAGGACTCAATTATGTTAAATACATTAAATAAATAATTCAATCTGCTCTCTACAAATGACTGGCGGAGGTGTAGGAGATGTATTGCAGGCCAAATGAATGAGAGGTAAGGAGACTTGTGGGAATGTAGGCAGTTGTGAGAGAGAACTTCATTCTGAGCTAGAGTAGTAGCATTAGTGGTAAAAGAGGGGGTCAGATTTACTGAGCATCTATGTCATGCAGGCACTGAGGAAGTTGTTTGCACATTTGATCTTATTCTCATCAATGCTTGTTCTGGGCAGATCACAGGACTGTTCAACAATCATCTTATTATCTTCTCAGAAACCTCAGGACTGCCTGTCAATAGTTCCATACACAGATGTAGCTGTGCTTTGTCCATGTGACCTGACCACTTTATCCACACTACACTGTATCCAGGCTGAACACCAGTTTCCAAGGCAAGCCCTCTACACAGGCTGAGCAGTGACTTGTGAGGGACAGGCCTCAAATTCCCTCCTGAAGGCTGTGTTCTATTCTGAGCGATAATTTGATCAGATCCTGTATCTTAGGTAACTTAAAAATGAAACACACAAAAAAGGATGCAGTGAGTCATGGAAACAGAAGGGTTATACCCTAAAGAAAAGGCCACGAAGTGGGACGCTAACAGGAACCAGATATGGAGAGTAAAAAAGTTAGCTTGTGCTAGATTAAAAAGAAAGAACTGGCAAGAATAAAATCAGTGGGAGACTGTCACCATTTTGGCAGATGTCGGAAAATGTATGTTTGGTGGTGTAGGGAGTCCTGCTCCCTCTCCTCTTTGAATGAGCCTGAGGCCTGAGGAAGCGTCAGAGAAGCACCTGCCATATTCTTAGCCATGATGAACAACACCCTGGTTATCCAGATGGAGATTGCACTTTTGCACCATCCTTGTGTTAGCTCGCTCATACCCAGAGGTAGCTGGAACATATCTTTTTTCTTTGAATGGAAGAGAATCCAGCCCAGCCCTATTATTCTGATTTTTATAGGTGCGGAAACCACAGCTCAGAGAGCCAGGTATTTTGCTCAAATTCATGAAACTAGTAAGCACTGGAGTCAGAGCAGAAGCCAGATTTGTCTGACTCAGAGCTGATATTATATCTAATTCAATACGAAGCTGCCACCAGCTGGGGAGCAGAGAATGGATTCAAAAAGCACTGCAGAATTAGCATCCATGGTTCTTGGTGACCTAGTAACTGTTTCATTTGCATGTCATTAAACAAAAGGTCTTAGAATGTTTTTTTTCTCTTTTCCCACTTTATTTTCTGTGGTCCATTTGCGCTGTGGGAAGGTGACATAGAATCACAGACTCAAGGGGATGTGATGCTGTTGAGCCTAGTTCTTTGTGTTCTTTTCTATAAGTTTCTGAAATACTTGAAATTTGTTTCAGTTTGAAACAGATTTTTAAATCTCTTGAGTTTTCTACCAGTGAAAAAGAAAAGTCTTTCTGCTACCCACCAATCTAGATGGGAGGAAGATGCACAGCACTCTCTTCCTCCCCTCCCTTTCCATCCTATAGATATTCCACCCAATATCCCCTGCCCCCAACATTGCAATAGTATTTCTTTAAGGAGTCTTTGTCTAATCCTTGTGCTTTCAGGAAGTTCCCCACTAGCATTCCTCTGTGAGGACTTCCAAGCAAATTTTATGAATTCAGGCTCTGCAAATTTAGAAGCAAATGACTCAAGAAAGGTGGTCTAAAGTTTATCCTTTATAGATATATAAAGTTAATTAAAAAGCAAGTCATGGGGTAAACATGGCACCCTCTTTAGTGTTGTTTGAGGGAAAATGTGGACACATTCAGTCTTCCTGGTACATCATAAGCTCCACAAAGTTGGAGAACAGGTCTTTCTTGCTCACCACTTCGTTACCACCTCCATTGCCCCCTAACAGCTATCTGTCATGGGCTGAACTTTGTCTTTCCTACCCCCCCAGATCCATAAGTTGAAACGCTAACCCCCAGTGTGACTATATTTGCAGGTGGAACCATTAAGGTGATTAAGGTTAAATGAAATCATAGGATAAAACCCTATTCCTACAGAGCTATGCCATGTTAAGAAGAGGAAGAGATCCTAGAGCTCTCTGCAGCACAGAAGAAAGGCCACATGAGGACAGTGAGAAGGCCCATTGCAAGCCAGGAGAAAAGGGCCTGGCACAGGCCGAGACCGATGGCACCTTTATCTTGGACTTCAAGCCTCGAAAACTGAAAAAAAAAAAAGAATTTCTGTTGTATAAGCCACCCAATCTGTGTTAATTTGTTGTATCAGCCTAAGCCAGTGAATTATCTACCTGAAAGATGTTTTTGTAAGGAAAGAATGGAAGGAATGCAGCCTGGGAGAAGAGATCTGACTTTTTTACTGACTAGGTTGTGTGGTCCTGGGTAAATCACTTGCAGGTACCTCTATCTGAGCAACTATTTCCTAATAGAATAAATATAGATGAAAATTAGACCCACTTTTCAGGATTCTAGGAAGGATTAAATATGATAGTATACGTAAGCCACAAGATACTATTCAAACTTTAGTTTCTTTTGAATAAGAAACAATTTCCCCCCAAATATTTGCCACATCAGCAAAAGGACTCAATAAGTGACTTTCATTTTGAATGAATGAGGCCTTCTGGACTGTGAGATCTGGAAATGTCATTCTTGTTTTTGACTATGAAAATATGAAAAAAGTATTGACGTCTATTACATGGTACAAGAAAAGGTTTTAGGTAATGAAATATACGCTTGCAATTTTTTTTTTAAGATTTACTTATTTATGCATACAAGCACTGGGGTACAGGCCAGAGGTGTGGGGGGTGAGAGGATTCACCACAGGCAGAGTGGGTAGCAGAACAGGCAGATCAAAGGAAGTACACTGCTGAGGGGAGCAGCGGGCATAGCAGGAAAGGTCCGCTGCGCCATGTGGGTCTCCTCCCTGGCCGGCAGCATAGATCGAACTCGTGCTGTAGTGACTGAGGTTTGCTTCACAGTGCGCTGCCCAACCCACTGCGCCACCAGGGAGGCCCAACGCTTGTAATTTTTATTCAACTTCTCTAATCATTTCTATGCCTTTCAAAAATGGCACACACACACAGAGGCTTTAAGATGATCTGCTTTATATTTCACTTATGCTTTACATCGCACCCTAATTTGTGCAACTTTCCCAAACTTTATGTTCTATAAATGTTATAGCTGTTAAGGGGTAGGGTAAGTTACTCTGTAATCCTTCTGTTCCCAAATCCTAAAAAAAGGAATAGAAAACTGCCAAGAAGCACTAAACTACCTATGGACTTCATGAAACTTTATGAAATTGAGTGTGGTACAAGAAGGGTTGTATTGCAATGGCTTTGGGAGACAATTTTATATTTTCACTAATTTTGTGACTCTATTAAGCATAGCCACCATTAAATGATATATAAAATTAAATGATATAAACTTACAATAAATAAATTAAAGCAGTTTGATGCTTTGCAAAACTTTACTATTACAGCTTTATTTCCTGGGGATGCTCTCTTTCTCCAGGAGCCTGATCCTGCAGCACCCATCTCTCACTCTCCTGCCTCTGTGCCTTAGCCTCCTGAATAGTCTGAGAGTTATATTTTTTGGCACAAAAAAGAACTTCTATGCCACAGACCAGCTACAGCAGAAGGCCAGTTCCTCGAAGGATAGAACGGCGTCGGCGAGGGGGGAAGGGGGGAAGAGCACCAGACTCGCACGGAATTTGGTATCTGTCCTCCTGAGAGTCTCAGCAGGTCTTTATTTATACTTTACAAGCAAGCAGTGAGATTACCTCAACACCAGCGTAGAGCAGGCAGTTAACAAACATTACATTTTTTCAAG
>JAGFMF010012021.1:11756723-11796956 GCA_019455555.1 Galemys pyrenaicus
ACACAGACCACTTTGAAGTAAAGTTTACATCTGAAACATGTTTCTATCAATATCTTAATTCACAGGCTTACTTATCAATGTTAAAGCAAACAAGGCAACTTTGTGTGAAAACAAGTAAATGTTTTATTCACTGAGTGTAAGATAAACTAATATCCACAAGGTCACACTAGTGTTAATATCTAAAAGCTATGAGCTCCCAATTAAAGGGAAATACTAAAGCCTAAGTTATCTCTAAACCTAACAGTAGTCTTCAAAAGGAGGCACTAACTTCATTCCAAACCTAAAACTAATTGGGGAGTTTTTCTATGTATGATCTCAATTTAAGTAGAACAAAGGCAAAAGGGAGGAGGGTAGGGAGAGTCTACGTGACTCCTTTATCATCTGGAAAGTCTGAGAGACTGTCTAACGACTAGCTTTTGGGTTTGTGAAACAACCATATTTTACTCCTCCTGGCTTCATGGCCTTTTTAAATTAGTGGCAGCATTTACCAATCGTAAAAGTTTGTGTTAGAATAAAAGTATTGCATCCATCTATTTCATTTAATCAAACAGCCAAATTTACAACTGCCCCCATGGATGATATTCCAGCAAACACATTTTTTGTAACTTTTAAAATTTTAATTATTAAATCAGCCAAAACAAAAGGGAGTCCAAGGGGGGCCAACTGTGGAACTTCTGGCTTTTCAGGGCAGTTCCCCTATGATGGACCTTTGCCTCACATCATAGTTAGGTGGCCCCCATCACTTCTATATCAGGTCCAACCTGATAGGATTCACATTGGGCAGAGTGTGGATGTTATTAAATTTTTCCAAGTGCTGCATCCTACATCCTACACATGTTATTTCATGTAGCTCTCACAACACAGAAGGTACATATTTATTACTGTCATTTTCCAGGTCGATGACCTGCCCCATGTCTCCCAGCCAGGAATAGTTATAGCATTTTAACTAAGTTTCTTCGACTCCAAAGTATATGCTTGTAACTTCTGGTTGTGTGAATTATATTTTTAAATATATACTTTATTTTGTCTAGTAGTTTTAGGTTATAGCAAAATTGAGTGGAAAATGCAATGAGATGCCATATGCCTCTTGCCCAGCAAATGTATGTCTTTTTCCACCTCTGATGCCCCCCACAGGAGCCTGAGTTTGTTATGTGATGCAGGATTCATCATTATCATCCTAAATCCATAGTTTATATTTGGCTTCATCCTTAGTGTTGTATAGTCTATGGGTTTTGACAAATGTTCAATGACAAGCCCCCTTGTGTCATTTTCAAACCATTTCCCACATTTGCTCAAGCAGGGCTCTTTTGCAGACTGATGAAGTCCCTGTGGGTCCAGTGTCTAGTTTCAAGAATATCAGTTCACTTACAAGTGATGAAATTCTGGGGACTAACTTCAGACTAACAAGTCTCATGGATTTATTTATAAGCCAGTGCTGACTTATTAATATTTAGTGGAGACTGGCCTTCCTTGTCACTAGAAAACCCTTCTCTAAGATAGCGCTTCCTATTATCAAACTTCTTTGGAACCCAATCAAGAAATTGTAAGGCAAATGAACCTATGAGATCGTGATCAAATTCACTGAATAGACTTAAAGGATATTTCTTTTCGGTTGTAACAGAAACTAAAGAATCATGTACTTTATTGCTAAGTATAATTTCTAGTGATTCATATTTCAGGTCTCTCCAAATAAACCCCCAATAATTATTATTCTTTAACTTTCCATTTTCTGAAATGCATGCACAGTTCTATATCATTCTTTTTGCATTTATTATAAACATATGATCACCCACATTATTCAAAAGTCAAAACTCAGAGGCTATGGTGATTTATGTTTGGACTGGGAACCCTAAAGAGATTTAGAGACACCCTGGTCTCCTTCACAGCTCATTTTAAAGTGTCGCCATGGGCCACTCTGGCAGAAGAATAATCACTACCTCCTATGTTAATTAACATAAATTTCCACTGCAGAGGATGATGCTTTTTCTGATTTTTTTTTGGTCTTTTTTTTTTTTTTTTTGTGACTGACTCTTACTTGGGTCTTAGAATTTAAAAAGGGCAGGCAGACAAAAACAAACAAACAAACAAACAACAAAACTCATTTCATCTTTGCATTAGTAGCTTTCCTCTATCTTGGGAATAGAGCCAGGATATTTGTGTGTGTGTGTGTGTGTGTGTGTATAGTATTACAATTAGTATATACCTAAGGGTTATTTATTTTTATTTAGAATCTGAAACAAAGGTATCAGATGTATTGAGCTATTGTATAAAATCATTTGGCAAAACAAAGATCAGAAAAATTAAAATTACAAAATACCCCATAAGTCTCATATTTTCTTTCAAAGTCCTTTTGCACCATTTTCACCCTGGCTCCTGACTTAGGCTGCTTATACCACTTTGACAAAGTGAATTCAATCCTGATTCAACCTCAATTATGTGTCTAATGTTACCAGGACAGTTTTATTCTCCTGGGTTCTTAAAACTAGGATCTGCCAAATTAAGTGTCATATTCCATCAAGTATGGGAGATGAGCCACCACCTTCAGGGGGACATTGTAAGAAGAACTCATTTTCCCAGGGTTTTGTTTGTCAGTTTTAAATGATCACATGCAAGGTCTGAACATAAACAAAACAACGTGTATCTGTCACCAGTGACTGTGGATTTAGTTCCTGGCTTTAATGATTTTCTCTCAGGCTATTCTTTAGTTATGACAAGTGGCAACTGAAACTTAAAAAAATATATCATTTTATTGAGGTTTGTGGCATTGTATAGGTCTTGGGGGGTATAGGTAAAGGCATCTGTCATAGACACCTGTTACAACACCATGCCCACTACCAGAGAGTTTTTTTTCCTGAGAGACAAAGAGACATCAGAATTCATCTTCATCTCCTGGTTACACTTCTTCAGTTCAGTGTCATAAAACTCATGCTTGATTCATGTCCCAAGATTGTAAATATTCTTTAAAACTCTTTTTTTTTTTTAGTAAAGTACAAAAGATTTATATGATCTGAAGAGAAAGCAGAGCATCTTCTGAAAAACTCTTAATTAGGGCCTCCCTGGTGGCGCAGTGGGTTAAACAACGCGCTATGAAGCAAACTGCTGCGAATTCAATCCCTGCGGCTGGACAGGGAGAGACCCCCACATGATTTAGCGGACCTCTCCTGCCTCGCCCGCTGCTCCCCTTAGCAGTGTCTTTCTGTCAATCTGCCTGTTCTCCTCCCTACTCTGCCTCTGGTGGATCCTCTCACCACTCACACCTCTGACCTGTATACCTGCTCTTGTATGCATAAATAAATAAATCTTAAAAAAAAACCTTAAAAAAATAAAAACTCAATTAAAAATACAAACATTGTATTTAACGGTATAGAAATGATCCAAGCTGGAAGGCTATTTTCAGTGAAAATGGTTTTGACTTGGGAGCAAGTAATGCCAGTTGGAAACTCAGTGTACCATATTTTCCAAGCATGAAAGTCCAGGCTTCCTTAAATATGTTTCTTTGGGAAGTAGTGGCCAAATCGATGTTTTCCTTTCTTAATCACTAAGCCAGACTGCATGGAGGAGACAGGTACTTCACTGTATGTTCCTTGTTTTTTCTTCAGTTAAAGTTGTAAAAATGACAGTCAAGAAAATAATTATGCCCTGGTTATTGTTCTTGTCTGAGTAGGGATTTAAAGTAAATGAAAGAGAGCCCAATGCTTCCCTAGCTGTAGTAGTATTTCCCTGGTGTGTGTTTTCCTTTTTGAGCAGGCATTTGTTGAGTTAAGTCTCATTCATTTCACTTAATAACTGCCTGGATTAAGGATTTTTTTAAAGTAACTAATTTACATAAAGTAAGCTAATTTGAATAACTGGTGCTAGTTTGGATACTGAAAACAAAACACACACCTGTGACTTTATAAAGATTTTGGCTTGACTGGCATTCTCTCAGGTGTTTCTTCACATAACAATAGGGTAAAGTTTCTTGACTATATTTATGTATCAGTGAGGAGGATTGAAGGGAAATTTCCATACAAACATAGTATTTGGCAACTAATTTCTGGGTACTTTGCTTCAAAGCTCATACTTCCTTAAATTATAGAAATATGAAACCAGGGATGACAGTAGAAGGAAAAATTAATTCTTCAGAAGTGAAGGATTTTATGTTTACCTTTATGAAACCCTGTAAAGGATAAATATATTTAACAAAAATGGATATAAATCTAGAGTTTCTTTATATTTATTAAATAAAGATTTATAAATTATAAATATATAATCGTCAATATTTTATACAAATATTTCATTTTCATAAGAATCAAGTGTTTCATTCAGTTTTATGGAAGAATCAAGATGTAAAAATAATATACAGCTAATGTTTAGTATTTCATAGTATTTAGGCAGATGATTCCAAACTTTTTCCATAAACAAAAGCTTTTAATGTCTGGTAACTTTTTCATTGCATCCCTAGGTCAAAAACAACTAAAGAAAACAAAGCAACTGCCTAGTAGATCTATTTATTAAGTGCAAATATCTGAATGACTTAATAAGTTTTTATGGCTTAGTGTCATTCTCATGGAAGCCATTTGGAAAAACTATATACATAGAGTAGAATGAAAAATAAGTATCATTTTTTAGATACTCAGTTATTTACTAAGAATTTAACTGTAATTATTGGATACTATACAATTCCTCAAGCTATGTAATCAAATGGAACCACCCTTCATTTCTTGTTTTGTATTGATTTTTAATTTTTATTTATTTATTTAAATTTTATTTTTTGAAGATTTATTTATGCATACAAGAGCTGGGGTACAAGTCAGAGTCACTGGGAGGTGAGAGGATTCACCAGAGACAGAGTGGGGAGCAGAACAGGCAGACTGACTGAAACACACTGCTGAGGGGAGCAGCGGGCGAGGCAGGAGAGGTCTGCTGCGCCATGTGGATCACCTCCCTGGCCTAGGATTGAACTCACGCTGCTGTGCAATGGAGGCTTCACAGTGTGGAGCTCAAAGTGCTGCACCACCAGGGAGGCCCTGTATTAATGGTTTAGTTCTTGCGTTTTATCACATTAACTGCTGGAAGAATTCCACAAAGATATAACATAATTGCAATGTATGCATATATTAAATCATGATGCACACCTAAAACTAATACAATATTACATTTCAATTATATGTTAGTAACACTCAAAAATATAAGACATCATCACAAGGAATTTAAGTAGATCTAAAATTGATAGTGCACACATAACTGTAGTTTGTTTGGTGTCAGGGAGACAGAGCTCTTGAAAGTTTAAATATTTCATGGCACCATTTTGAATTTGTTGTGTGAGTCCCCTGGGTGACATCAGTGTAGTTTTACAAAGGTGACATTTAAGACAATATATTTTAGAAAGTTTTATTATAGATCTTAATACCTTATCTCTCCAAACTTAAATTTCTGTTAGTGTTCTAAAAAAAAATTGTATCATTTTAAAGTTCAGGTAACATAGGTGTATAGCATTGTATATGATTTAGGGGTATAGGTTCGCAATTTTTCAAATATATTACCAAAGCACACCTACCACCAAAGCACAATTCATGGGGACTCTCCCCCACTTTTTTTGCTCCCACCTTTGCATACTCTTTCTGGTAGTTTCAATTGGCAGGCAAATTTCTAGGGTTTGTTTTGCTTTAGTATGTCTGTTCCTCTGTTTAATGTCTTATATTACATATATGAGTGAATTGATCTAGAGTTTTCTTTCTCCTTCTAACTTAATTCACTTAGCATAATCCCCTCCAGTTCCATCCATGTCACAAATAGCATGATGTCATTTTTTTTAATAGCTGAATAGTATTCCATTGTGTAACTATACCACATTTTCATAGTGTACTTAGGAACTGCTATTGAACACTTGGGTTGTTTCCACATTTTAGCTTTTGTAAATTGTGCTAAAATGGATACAAGAGCACATTTATCTTTTTGATTTTGTGGTTTTATGTTCTT
Organism: Galemys pyrenaicus; assembly: GCA_019455555.1. Classification (NCBI taxonomy): domain Eukaryota; kingdom Metazoa; phylum Chordata; class Mammalia; order Eulipotyphla; family Talpidae; genus Galemys; species Galemys pyrenaicus. The sequence goes on from JAGFMF010012021.1 coordinate 11,762,685, forward strand.
TGGGCAAATGCATAGGAGTGGAATTAAAAACTAAAGTTTTTAACAATGTTAACTTATGAATACTTTTAACTATCTGTGAATATTCTTTAGTAATAATCTGGCTATAAGTTCTAATTTCTCCTCCAGAATGGAAATACTAAACTAGAGTGCTTAAAGGAGCATTTTCTGGTTGTTATGGATATTTCTATTTTACTGAGCTAAAGTTTCAAAATTGACCTTGTTACTTTTACCCAAAAATCTGCACTTCTTTCTGACTTTTCCCATCTTTCTGAATAGAACTACCATTCCCACATTTGGCCAAGCTATACCTGGGAATATGATAAAAATGCTACTTTAAGACCCTACCCAGACCTAGAAGGCAATTGGTTACTAATTCCTATTAATTCTGTCCCCTGAATATCTATCAAACAGACCCCAATTACATGTACTTGTTTATAACTTTGTCATGTCTTGTTTCTAGTGTTCTTCTAACCTTTAGACTTAGGTTTTTTTAAATTTATCATACTGACACTAGAATGAATTTCTAAAATGTGTCTTACATTTTGTCATGTTTCTGCTCAAGATTCTAGATAGATATCTGTTGCCTCCACAATAGAAACTGAAACGTATATACAGTCTCACATGGTCCTGTTACCCAACTGGTATCATTGAACACCCATGCACTGGTCATAGTTTTCATCTTGAACTATTTTGCCATCACCCATTTCAGCATCATATCCTGATTTGAACCTTATCACTCACGCTTTTGATGAGTGATTTAACTTTCTAGGCACGGCTTTGCTTTAAACTTCCCTCTGGCTGCTCAATGCAGTGTCTCCTGTTGATTTCATGTGTCCTGCCTTGCCTGTTACTGAGAAACTCCCTTTGTTCTTGTTGCTGTGATCTTCTGTAGAAGAAAATAGCAAGAATCTTACTAGAATCAGTACATCAGTTCAGAGTAAGGCTCTGGTGAGCTGAACTAAAACCTGGGGAGATGCAAAACTTATCAAAATGAGGTTATTGGTTCATTGTCTGAGAATCAGGATTGAGGGTCTCTAGTGCCACAACCAAGGCCAAACACAGTTCTTAGAGCAAAGTTACATCTTAAAGTTCTGTCTTACCTGTTTTTCAAAGAAAGATATCATAGGAGTGCTGTAAAGGCAATTAACATTTAACAACAGAATTTCTTCTGCAAGTTTGGAAAGAGTGATTTCTACTCTATTTGCAATTCAGAAATGGTTTAGGATTTGAATAAGCATGAAAACATCATTTTCCCAACTGGTATGTCAGTCTATTAACAAATAATAAGAAAACAGCTATGAAATGAATAAATAGGATTTACACAAATTAAACTGCATTTGTATCTTTGTTAGAGTTTAAAAGAATTATGATATATATGCCCCCTAGGCTTGAAATGGTTTTATTGCTATTCAGTTATATTGTATATGGGTGGATGAAGATGACTTAGTTTGGGAAGTACCTGGAGTCCCAAACAGATCATTGGGTCTGTTTTATCAGGAAGGCACAGGAGGCCACAAAGGGGTCACAGAACAGTGAGCGAAGGCAAGAGTCATTTGGGATCCAAATCCTAGACAGACCAAGCTGAAGAGATGTTCTCAAACATATACACATTTATGACTAATATTTTCATTGAGCATAAAATAAATGTCCACCAAATAAATAATAAAATATCAAAGAATAAAAGGTGGGAAGGGGGCCTCCCTGGTTGCACAAGGGGTGAAGCACTGCCCTATGAGGTATCCTCAGCCACAGCAGCAAGAGTTTGATCCCTGGCTGGGGAGGGGACCCACATGGCACAGCAGACCTCTCCTGCCTCACTCGCTGCTCCCCTCAGCAGTGTGTTTCGGTCAATCTGCCTGTTCTGCTCCCCACTCTGTCTCTGCTGAATCCTCTCACCACTCCCTCCAATGCCTCTGGCCTGTACCTCAGTTCTTGTATGTGTAAATAAATTTTTTAAAAAAATAGTTGGGAAGGTACAAGATGTGGAGTTTTTAATGGAAAGGAGAAAATATGTTTAAGCTAATGTTAATTATCAAACATGTTGGGAAAATTTTTCAGGTCAGTATAATTTTCTCTCACTAAGAAAAGTTTTCACTGACACCCTGGTTTGAATAATAACAAACATATTGTAAAACTCATCCAACTGATTAATATTTTTTGGCTGGTGGGGGGATTTTTAGCAAGATAAAGAGACTAGGGTAGAGTGGAAGGGAAACCATCTGTTTCAATGTTGAATTTTAATTTTCTATTATTAATATAACAATTAAATTGACAATTACTTTACATGAAAGCTGTATTCATAAATATTTAAACAAGACAAGTAGATGGCTGATTGAATGACTTGAAGGGGATTTGGATCAATGAAACCAGAATTTTGTGGTTACATCGTTTGTGTTTCTTGTTAAATTCTTGAATGATACTGGGATATAGAATGACATTAAATTAATTTCTTTTTTCCCTCTCCTTTTCGTGCAATTTCCCACATTATACCCTTTGCTATAAAACATGTCATGTTCAATTAAGGTATGCTAGTATGTTGAAGTATTTTTCAACAACTCTTTGAAATCTCATGAATGAGGTCAGCTCACAGGGTCAAACTAATACATGCTAAATGCTTGTATGTAATTTTTTAGCCTGAGACAGGCTCAGAGGCATTTATTTGACGAACTTCTAAGAATAATTGGTTATCCCACAACCTTGTCAGTACGGGCTATTTGAGAATAAAATAGGTCCTCTCTCATTTCTTTCCTGTAGCTCATTTTAAGTAGCATCTTATAACAATCTAAATTTTAAACTTACTTCTATTCACGCAATGAGAGTAACCTGTTTCTTTTGATCCTTTTGATTCCTGGCTCTTTAAATTGGGTAGAAGTGGGCCCTCCCTGGTGGCACAGTGGGTTAAGCAATGCACTATGAAGCAAACCGCAGCCACTGCAACACAAGTTTGATCTCTGCTGCCGGTTGGGGAGGGGCCCACATGGGCCCTCTCCTGCCTGGCCCACTGCACCCCTCAGCAGTGTGTTTCAGTCCATCTGCCTATTCTGCCCCCTGCTCTGGTGGATTCTCTTACCTTTCCGCACCTCTGGCCTGTACCCCAGTGCTTGTATGCATAAATAAATCTTTAAAAAAAATAAATTGGGTAGAACTGTTCTTTCAAACTGTCACTGTTAATCATGCACTTTTGTTTTACCTTATGCTATTAGTAGGATGGAATTTACTCACTTCTTTGCATGATTCTGTTATACTGATATACTTAACATCTGCCATAAATGATTTATTAAGATTTAGTGAAAATTACATTTCATCTATTTAAGGAGCAAATTTTGGTGAAAACAAAAATGGTTTACTCACATTTCAGTGTTCTCCAAACCCTTCTAATTAAGACATAATTTCATTTCATTATTATTTTGAAGCCAAAAGCCGGCACAACCTACTTTTTCCTTAATACAGCATCTTCCCTTTAAACACATTTAAAATACGTTCATTATATCCAGATAAGTATGGACAACTCTTTGAAATTTCTTTTTTGTGATCAGATAAAATCAGATGTATGTTTCAGAATATGGATTTTTAAAATAACACAAATGCCTAGGTTATGAAATTTAACCTAATATATGGAATGTAAACACACACAAAGTAGAATTTATTATTTTTTAAAATATATATATTGCTCATACCAAAGGTTATTTTATTCAAATGGGTAAAATCACTTGGGTCACAGAAGCTAATGTAGAAAGTCTAGCCTTTTATGTTAAAATATTAGTGTAATGTATTAATACATCTCCTCTGAGTAAACAGCTCTCTCGTGACTCTTTCAGCTTGTGAGTTCAATAAATTTACCACTCCTTCCAAAAGCATTAAGCTTAAATAGAATTCTTCTCTCTTGGGACATCAGCCTCACCAATTTAAAATCAAACTTTTCAAAGGCCATCCAATGTGTGTATCTATTCACGCTTCCTTTTTCTTCCATGCCCATGTTCTCATTTGTTTTTGGAGACATTGTGATTAGAGAAAATTGCTTGCATTGTATACAGACTTATAATAATTTAAAGTTTATAATTAGTGACTATGGTATGTTACGGTATCCAAAGGTCAAAACTTAGGCTTACTTAATTTTTTAAAGTCTAGTTGGCTAATTCTTACAATAAGGTAAGAACTTATATATTTTTTGTGGTTAAAAGAAATATCTCCAGAGCTGCTGTGACTTTTTCAGTGAGACCTAAGTCGGTTGGTCTGAGTTCAGTATGTACTCAGGAAATTTTTTTAAAAAAGATTTTATTTATTTTTGCATACAAGAACTGTGGTATAGGCCAGAGGTGCAGGAGGTGAGAGGATTCAGCAGAGACAGAGTGGGGAGCAGAACAGGCAGATTGAAATACACTGCTGAGGGGAGCAGCGGATGAGGCAGGAGAGGTCTGCTGCACCATGTGGGTCACCTTCCTGGCAGGGGATTGAACTCAGGCTGAGGTGGCTGTGGATGCTACATAGTGCGGTGTTTAACTCCTTGTGCCACCAGGGAGGCCTTTAATGTTGTTATTATTAATTGTAAGACTTTCCATTGCTAGGGTATGGAGAATACAAATGGTATAGCAAGTCAAAACACAGATGATATGAGATAGAGGGTTATGTTAGAAAGAAACACCATTTTAGTTATTAGTAAATAAAATATTATAGTTTGTCTGAATAATTCTTAAAGAGCACACTGAAACATCTAGTAGAATACCCTGACTCTGGAACTGACAGCACGAAATCCTGGGGAGGATGTAGAGTGACAGGAATTCTTCTATGTTCTTTTTGGGAATGTGAAATGGTGCAGTCAATTTGGAATACATGTTGGTGATTTATTACAAACCTAAATGTATTATAACTATATGATCCAGTAATTGTACTCTTCTGCATTTGCCCAAAGAAGTTGGAAACAGATGTCCACACAAAACTCTACACAGTCATGCTTACAGCGGCCTAATTCATAACTGCCAAAAATTGCAAGTACCCAGATATTCTTGCAGGAGGTCCATGGGTAAGTGAGCTGTGGTATATCCAGAAAGTGTAGTTTATTCAATGCTAAAAAGAAATGAGCTTTCAAGCCATGAGGGGCTTAGCATAACCTTAAATGTAGATTGCTTAAATGTATAATCTTAAATGTATCGGTGAAAGAAAAGTCTATATATACTGGTATGAGTCTAAGTATGTGGATTCTGGGAGCCAAAACTAATGGAGACAGTAATAAAGATCAGTGGTACAGGGATTATTGTGAGGGAAGAGGGATGACTAGGCAGAGCACTAAGGATTTTTAAGGTAGTGGAAATAACTCTGATTCTATAGCAATGGGTCTATGTTCATACCATAGAATGGAGCATAAGTAGTGGACCCTAAGATATATTGTGGGCCTTTCAAAATTATGATGTGTCAATGTGTCTATGTCAATATAGGTTCATTCTTGGTAAAAATTCACCAAATCTGGTGAGTGATGTTAATAATGGGGAAGACTGCACAAGTGTAGGAGCACAAAGTATACGGGGAATCCCTGTACCTTCTTTTAAGTTTTGTTGTAAACATAAAACGGCTGAAGAAGTTAAAAGGAAATGTCTCCCATAATATAATTATATAATTGATCTTTTGTGATTAAAAAAAAATTCGAGTTACTTTACTTCAGTTTTCTATGTGCTCCACTACTCCCCAGTGTTTTGAAATCAGCATGGTTAGTATCTTTAAATTTCTGTCTAAGCTATGTGGCTGACTGATTTTATTCTCTCTGATTATTAGGCATTTACATTTAGGGGTCTTTTATCCTATCACAGAGATGCATAAGAAAAGAGGGATGCTAAACCTTAATGGGAGGCTCTATTAAGCCAGGAAGCTTCCAGACCAAACCAGAGTGGTCACTTCATTAGCTCTTGTTCAGTTTTCTCACTTTCAGGAAGGAACTAGCACTTACTTGCTGCTACATTTGGTCTATGGAGTGTCTACAGATGCTTAGAAATATTTGTAAATGAGCATTAACAGTGACTCTTATTCAGATTTTACTGTTTGGTATAAATCTAAGTTTTCTCAGTGAACTGAATCCTGGCCTTTATAAGGTGGCAGAATTCCCCATGCCATTGATAGGTATGGAAGTGACTGTCCTGGCTGGGCACTGTTTGTGAATTCCTGTGCTATTTTTGTCCATTCTCATACAATGATGATATGCTTTCAATTGTTATTACCTTCTGAGGATTACTTTGACAAAGTATGTGAAAGTCTTAACACACATTCTATGGTCCGGCAATTCTTCTAGGACTTTATCCCTTGAAAATTGTATATTATGTATAAAAATGTATATATTTTTAAGATATATTTATTTATGCATACAAGAACTGGGGTACAGGCCAAATGTCTGGAGGATGAGAGGTTCACCAGAAACAGAGTGGGAAGCAGAACTGGCACATCAACTGAAATACACTGCTAAGGGGAGCAGCAGGCTTGGCAGGAGAGGTCCTCTGTGCCATGTGAGTCAGCTCCCTGGCCAGGGATTGAACTTGTGCTGCAGTGGCTGTGTATAGCTTCAAAGTACTGCAACTAAACCCCTTGTGCCACCAGAGAAGCTCCCATAAAGATATATTTTTGATGCAGCCTATTATGTGACTAGTTATTCAAGTGAAAAATCAAATACAAGTTCAGTGTCCCCAAATAAATATTTGTTAATTAAATTCTAGTAGGGAAATTTAGAATCAGTGGTAGTCATTCAAAATCTTAATTGGAACATTAAGTAATATGGAGAAAATATTTACCATAGTATTCTGTGATAAAAGTACATTAGGAAATAGTATGTCTTATAGTCTCACTTGAGTCTTAAAAAAGAAAAAAATATAGAGTCATTTTGGAATTATGACCCAAAATATTAATAGTGGCTCTCTGGCTCTCTGGGTAATAGGAGTACACTTGCTTTTTATTTCTTCCGTGTGCTTTTCTATGTCTTCTAAATTTTATTGTTTTTTCATAAGAAAAGTACTAAAAATAACTACCTGTAAGAGTTATTCTAGTGCTCTGGGTGAGCAGCATCCCTGGCGGAAGACTTAGCACGTTTAACTTCTTACTTTGTTACCTTCCTAAGTCAGAGGACTTGGACATCAGACCACTGGAGGGCCCTTTCAACTTCATGGCCTGATTCTCTGATTTTAGGAAAAAAATGATTTGTAGATCTCTTGTCGTTGCAAGTAACTTTTCAATTGTAGAGGAACTGGAAACTTTTCACTGTCAGAGCTAATGGTCTATACCAGCTCTGCCACCCTGTAGAATAATTATGCTTTTAAGGGGAACATTCTCTGCTACCCTGTGATGGTTAAGTGCAGATTGTTCTCTCCATTTTAAGAGGAGTGGCTCTAATTTAATGCTTCTGAATGATATTGAAGGGAATGGCTATTTTTTTCCCAGAAGGACTTTTAAATAGGATCATTGCCTTGAAGCAGTGAACCTCTGGGAACTGCTTGCTGTCTGTCTGTGCAGCGGGAGGTTTAGGTTGTAGAACTTGTCTGTGTGTGTGTATGTGAATTCACATTGGAATGGTCGAAGAACATATGAAAAAAAGTCATACTTAAAAACTCAACTAAAACATATGCTATTGTGGGGAGATAGTAAAGAAACATCAAATTACTGTAATTCATAAAATGTTAGTTGGTGGGGAAACTACATATATGTAACACACACAACATATGTATAACACACAACTCTCAAACTCACACTAGTTTTCAAATTCTTTCTTAGCCTTATGCTAAAGGATATAAAAAATTAATGCCTGTAACAACAAAGTTGCTGACTTAGTGCAAGAGCACTTGCCTATGTGGTATATTGAGGGTGTGGGAAAATAAATTAAGATAAAAAGTATTAACATCTAGTGCTTTAATGGATATTGCAAAAGGAAAAAAGGAAGCTTATATTTTTTAAATGGTAGAAATAGGTTGTATTATAGGTACAAAAATTAGACATAGAAATATTGCTTCAGTTAAGCTGTTCAGATCACATATACTAAGTTAATATGTACAGACACACCTACTAAGATAAACACTCCTGCTATCTAATGGGCTATCAGAAGGCATTTGTATTGGTGGTCCTAAAAGACCAGTGTTCGGCCTTCCTGGTGGTGCAGTGGGTTAAGCAACGCACTATGAAGCAGACCACAGTCACTGCAGCATGAGTTCGATCCCTGCTGCTGGCCAAGGAAGTGATCCACATGGCGTGGCAGACCTCTCCTGCCTTGCCCGCTGCTCCCCTCAGCAGTGTGTTTCTGTTGATCTGCCTGTTCTGTTCCCGTCTCCATCTCTGGTCAATCCTCTTATTCCGCCCCCAAACACACACCTCTGGCCTGTACCCCAGTTCTTGTATGCATAAATAAATAAATAAATCTTTAAAAAAAAAGTAAAAGACCAGTGTTCATGTGTGTGTCTGCGAATATGCAACAGAGCCTGTGAAGAATTAAAAAAAAAAAAAAGCAATTACTGAGCATTTTCAGACACTAAAATCCTGTCCTACCCGAGAAGATTGTATTTAGCATTGGATAGAGGGGGGTAGGAGGTCCCTTTGTTACAGAATTTTGAAAAGTCCCAGGAGTTCCTGCTTAAAACCATGCAGTTCAGCTTTCTTAAGTTTTGACTGTAAAAACTGGAGTTCAGATAAATCAAGTGGCATTACATACAATTATAAAACTTGTTTTTGAGATTTTTAGCTTTAGCTTGAGTTTGAACTTTGAGGTTTTGACATTAACTCCTCACCTAGAGGATGAATCTAATTTTTAATATTCATATTGAAAAGAGAAAAGTAATGAAAAACTCAACTACTAAAAAAAAAAGTGCTTCTTAAATTTCTTTATATTTTCTGCCTCAATTCAACCAAAGCCAACTAGTGCCTTTCAACAACAAGCATTTCTTTCTTTCTAATGGGGTTGAAGGTCAGATCTGACTTGTCTGGCTCTGCTGGACTTTCCTAAGTTTGGGCGCTATCTGTGGGTTGGCCAGGTTTAAGCCACATGACTTTCATTCTGTTCTTTTCAAGGCAGGTGATAGAAGGTCAAATCGTCAAGTCAAGCTCCTGCAGCAGACTTAAAGCTTTTGCATCCATAATTCCCCTTCACATAACTGACTAGCCAAAGAAAGTCACCCGGCTTAGCCCAACATCAGTGAGCCAGAGGGGTATACCTTCTTCCAAGGTGAGAGATCACAAAGGACAAGAGACCACATACCTCTTGGTAACGAATTTTAGGGTTACACATGGGAAAATACAATGTTCTATTGCTCTCCGGTAGCCTGTTCGTCCTATACAGAAATTTATATATTCATTTATGATTTGGCTTGTTGACTGAGTTCTCACAGCTTCATCAAAGCACTCATCCTGTACTGTGCAGTTGGGACTTTAAGGGAGACTTCACTGAGAGGGTTATATTTAGATAAAGTTCTGAAGGAGGCAAAGGAGAATGTCATCAGATATTGGGGGAAGGTCTTTCTAGGCAGAGATAAGAACAAATACAAAGGCACTGGCAGGGATGTTCCTGTTGAGTTCAGTGAGTGGCAGGCTGGAGTGACAGGAATGGAATGAGTGGGCAAATCCAGGAGACGAGGTCAGAATGGTTAAAAGGATTGAATGGTGGCTTAAGTGGAGAGGGGACTATCTAACTTACTTTTCAAGGGTCATTCTGGTTGTCATATTGAAACAACATCACTGGATGATGAGAGTGAAGCACAGAGGCTGGTTAGGTGGTTGTTATTATGTTCCTGACAAGAGATGATGGTGACTTGACCCAAGGTGGCCATCATGGAGTTGATAAGAAGGGATCAGATTCTGGACATATTTTGTAAGTAAATTCAGTAAGATTGGAAGTAGTGTGGAAGAGAAAGAAAGTCAATGGTAACTTCAGAGCTTTTGGAAAAAATAAAATGATGGTATTTTCTTTTGCAAATATGGGAAAAATTGGGAAGAAAGCAAATGGTAGGGGGTGAAATTGATTTTGTTCATAACAAGATTTGAGATATTTCTATCTAAATGAAAACGTTGAGGGATTTGGTATAGTCTATTATATTATTTGTTCATGATTCTTCTTGCCTCCCAAAGCTTGTCTTTGTTCCCCTTGGGTGGAAATACTACTCTGAGTCATTGATGCAATGTTTGGCCTTGTGACTTTCTTTGGTGACTTAAATATGGGTGGAAGTGGGAGTGTGTCAACTGAGCTGAGGCTATAACTCAGCAAAAAATTTTCAGTCTCTGAAGATTTCATTCTGCCTTGTGAAGACTACTTGAGGAACTTCTGGTCCTAGAATAAGTTGTTTGTGAAGTTGATCTGAATTGAACCTACAGCCTGAAGCAGATAGTAGATCTGTGGAGAAATGAGAAAAAAATGCATTATCATAAGCTTATGACTGAGATTTTAATAATCCTAAGTATAGGATTATTAAAGCAGAACATGACTAGTGTAGTTAGCTATCGAGAATGGAGTTTATGGGAGAGGTCTGGGCCAAAAGTGTAAATCTGGTAATCATCAGGATGTAGTTTGATAGATCATAAAGAAAACAAGTTTAAGTAGAGAAGCTATCTAGACACTAAATTTTCCTATTTGGCATCATAACTAGGAGGAGGATTTAGCAAAAGAAATGGAAGAGCAACCATGGTTAGGAGAAAAACTAGAAAAGTAAGGGGTCCTGGAGCCAAGTGAAAGTCTTTCAAGTAGGAGGGTATGTCATCTGTTTTGAAGATAGAAATCTCATTTAGCAATCTTTGATAGTAAGGTTGTGTTTATCTGTGTGTACTTACAGTCAATTTGTTTACCTTTATGTGTATGTTAATGTGTGTAGATGAATTCCCTCAAATTTAGGTCACAGAGGTGACCTTGATAGAAGTATTGGTGAATTTGTGATTTTATGCTTAATAGATGATCTAGTAGAGATTAAAAAAAACGGGAGAGGGCCTCCCTGGTGGCACAAGGGGTTGAGCGACATGCTGTGGGGCTTCTGTGGCCACTGCAGCACGAGTTCGATCCCTGCTGCCAGCCAGGGAAGGGACCCACATGGCACAGCAGACCTCTCTAGCCTCACCCACTGCTCCCACTCTGTCTCTGGTGAATCTTCTTCCCCTCCCCCCCCACCTCTTGCTGTATTCAGCATTTGTATGCATAAATAAATAAAAATCTTTTAAATAATGGGAGAGAGGGGAGAATTTCTGGAGCAATAGTATTTATTTAATGAAAGATTATAGGGCTTATTATGCAAATGGGGGAGTTGGTTCTAGAAGAGGGCATAGAAAATTCACCTATAGTAACAAAAAGGAAGGTAAGATACATGCAGTTGGGGAGATGGACATTGTGGCAGTAGTTTCTAGAATTTTTCTTTTTCAAAGAAAAAGCAAAGCTGAGTGTGAAGATGAGGAGGAGCTGGTGTTTGGAGGTCAAAGGAAGGTTATGAAAAGTCTTTTAGGAAAATGAGAAAGTTGAGTGGAATGGAGAAATACAATTATTCACAAAGAGGGAAAAGTGATCCTCATGTAAAGATCTAGCAAGTCTGTTTCCCTCCAGTCACATTCAGCTTCATGAGTGCCAGGACAGAGCAGGTGGAAGGTTGCATTAGCTGTGATTAGTTTTGTCAAGATGGAATGGAGACAAGAAAGTTGAGATTTTATGCCAAAGGGAGATAATGGACTATAGATTCTAAACTATGTAAGAAGGCTATTCAATGTATGAATAGGATTTGGTAAAACCTGATATGTTCAGTTGGGATTGGGCAGTTAGAAGAAAGAGCAGAAAGTATAATAGGTGATGCTGAGAGAGCAGGATGCTTGATATTAACTTCTGGGGGTGCTGTTATTAGGAATGAGAAGGGGACTGGGCTAGGTGGAAGATAAGATCATTGGAACTGAGTTCGGATGGATTGGAAGGATTTTCTGGTGAACATTGAAGTCACCAAGAATAATGACAGAGTACTGGAAGTGACAGTGAGTTAAATTTAATTCAAGAAGTGGGGGAAGGACTGAGGTTTGTAGATAAATGTAACCAGGAGAGGTAGTGGGCTGAATGTCTGATGAAATGAAGGGAAACCATATCGTGCGGGTAGAGCCAGGTCAAGGTAAAGACATTAAGGATACAGGGACTTTGCTGTTGATTGAGTGTGGGGTTCCACAGGGCATATCATCTTAAGCCTTTTGGAATGTGGGTGGGTGGGAAATGACTTGATAAAAAGCAGTTATCTAGCAAAAAGAGTTCAGGACTAGAGGCTTATCTAGGGAATGGGAAGTGGCAACTGAACTTGAGGTAATGATAAACAAATCAGGGATAAAGGGATATCTGTCTGAGTCTCCAGGCATTTAGGTGGTGAGAAGTGATGTAGTAAGTAGGGAGGGTTGGGTCTTATCCATAGCACATAAAACGTGGAGACCCTCCTCTTCATGTCAAAGGTAGGGTGGAAATGAGGGGACAATGGTTTTATGTGGTGTTTGTACACGTAGGGCACAGTATTAGTGTGGTGTAGTATGGTAGTTGATGTAATAGTTAATGCGACACCATCTGTCTTGTTGTTGTTGGGGTCCTTAGGTTGAGAACATTTAACTTTTCACCCCTCATCAGAATGACTTTTTTCCCCCTGATAATGTCATAAAAGCCATGGTTGAGTAACCAGGAGTTTGACAATTAAGAAACAAAACAAGACAAGATGTATTGAGAGCACACATGTGAGACAGAGTTATAGAACTAGATTATTTAATCTATCAATCTATGCATTTCTTTGTTATGTGGAAATGTGGTTGGATATGATACTGCCCTCAAGGAAATGTTAAAGAAATTAAAATATGTGCCTACATTATTTAATATGAAAAAAGCAAATCAAGGTGTTAGGGGGAAAGGTAGTCCTGAATAGATTACACAAATAGGTTTGTGGACTCCAACCCCCACACCAGACCACCAGTGTTCCAGAGCCACAAATCCAATAATACGATTATCAAAGACTGGATCACTGGGACCTGAGGGTGGAGTTGAGCAACCAGGCTGGTTATAAAACCAGAGAGGTGAGCCTTGGGCTCTCTCTTCCTTTGGAGCCATCTCCCTTGACTCAGAGTCAGCTCTCAATGCGCCATTACATTCCAGCTCAGAAGATCTGGTAGGATATTTATGGATTTGTCTCCCTCTCTTCCATTGGTGTTATTTCTACTTTATTCGCCCTTCTTTTGTAAAATAAAAACCCTTTAATAATTTTTGTTGCATGTGCCTGAAGTTGAGGCTTATTATAAAAGTCTTCTGAGCGCGCGGGTGAGGACCCAGTGAGGGAAACCCATTTTATATTAGGGTTGCTCTGTAACAAAGGTGCTATATCCTCTTCCCTCTTCTGTTTCTTTCTTTTTTTTTTTTTTTAAAGATTTATTTATTTATACATTAAAAACTGGGGTACAGGCAGAGATGTGGGTGTGAGAAGATCCAACAGAGACAGAGTGGGGAACAGAACAGGCAGATTGACTAGAATATACTGCTGAGGGGAGCAGCTAGGCAGGAGAGGTTTGCTGCACCATGTGGGTCACCTCCCTAGCCAGGGGCAGGGATCGAACTTGTGCTGCAGTGGCTGCGGTTTGCTTCATAGTGTGTTGCTTAACCCACTGCGCCACCGGGAAGGACTCCTTTTCTGTTTCTGACCACATTGCAAACTTGAGTCAACAACAGTTCACAGGGAAGGGAGCTGTAATCTGGTGAGTTGCCTCTCTTTATTTTTTCATTCTTATAAAAGATTTATTTACTTATGCATACGAGAGCTGGGGTGTAGGCCAGAGATGCAGGGGGAGAGAGGGGTGGAAAGGGTGAGAGGATTCACCAGAGACAGTGGGGAGAAGAACAGGTAGATATACTGAAATGCACTGCTGAGGGGAGCAGCAGGCCAAGACAGGAGAGGTCTGCTGTACCATGTGGGTTCCCTCCCTGGCCGGGGATTGAACTCTTGGTGCAGTGGCTGCCTATAAGCTTCGTAGTGCTGAGACTTAACCCCTTGTGCCACCAAGGTATTAAGGTAGTCTTCATGAGGTTTTCCTATAAGATCCTGTAGAATAATCCCCTTGAAGAAGAGTAATTTCACATACTTTATGGTATAAAGATCTTTCTCCTTCACTGAAATCTAGAAAAGATTGATGAGGTCATTTTGGCTGTTTCACAATAAAAATTTCCTTTGTTTTGCTTAGCAATTGGGGCATAAATATCCTTTATTTTTATAAGGTACATTTTCACAGCTACTTCATTTACAATGGTTAATTTTATGATAGGATTTAAATTTTTTGCTAACCTTAATTTATGGTGTTAAAGTGTTACATTTGAGTACTTTGCTTAATTGGCTTCCAGAGAGTGATGGACAGGCCAGGCTTACACTAATCAGCCCTGAATCTCTATAGCAAAATTTCTGTTATAGTCTTTATTAATTTTATGCTTAGGGGCTGTCAGGAAATAGTATTAATCCCTTTTGGGATCCCATGTTCTAGAGAAACTAAAGTGTGGAGTGATAATAACCCATGTAGCTTGGTACTTCTGCTCCTCTATGATGGGATTTTCAAATAATTATACCTTTACAGGTTGAGAAGCATCATTGCACTACAATTAAAAGTGAACTACATTTCAGTTTATCAACAGCATCCCTTATTTTGGAGTGTTGAGGTGGAGGTTGTAAATGTCCCTTCTTTGTTGCTTTACCTTTTTTTTTTTTTTAAAGATTTATTTATTTATGCACACAAGAGCTGGGGTACAGGCCAGAGGTGTGTGTGTGTGTGTGGTGGGGGGGGTGAGAGGATTCACCACAGACAGAGCAGGGAGCAGAACAGGCAGATCAATGGAAGCACACTGCTGAGGGGAGCAGTGGGCACAGCAGGAGAGGTCTGCCGTGCCATGTGGGTCCCCTCCCTGGCCGGCAGCAGGGATTGAACTTGTGCTGCAGTGACTGCGATTTGCTTCATAGTGCATTGCTTAACCCACTGCGCCACCAGGGAGGCCCTGTTGCTTTGCCTTTTCTGAGGAAAACTGCATCAAATTTTTATTTCTTTAGACAGTACAGGAAGATAAAATGGCCCTTGGAAAGAGAAAAAACATAACTATCTTAGTCCATTAGGGCTGACACAACAAAATGCTGCAGACTAGGTGACTTACAAACAGAGGCTACAAAAATCAAACTAAAGCCAAAGTTAACAGGTGAGAGGAAATAACAAAGATCAGAGTGGAAATAAGAGCAATGGAACAGAAGAGGGAGCCCAGAAATAAACTCTCACAAACATGATCAATTAATCTTCAGCAAAGGACCAGGAATAAAATGGGGACAGGATAGTCTATTTATTAAATGGTATAGGGAAACCTGAAAATGCACATACAAAGACATGAAACTGGATTCCTATCTTATACCATGTACAACATCAATTCAAAATGGATGAAAATTATAAATGTAAGACGTGAAACACCTAGAAAAAAACAGTGTGTAATTCCCTTGCTATAGAACTTGGCAATAAGTTTTTGAATTTGACACCAGAAGCAAAAGCAACTAAAATAAAAAATGAACAAGTCACAGAACTAAAAGTTTCTGTGCAGCAAAAAAACAAAAACAAAAACATGCCAAAGCAAAACCCATCTACAAAATGAAAAAGCAACCTATGGAATGGAATGGGAACAGAAATTTGCAAATCACCTATACAATAAACTGTTAATATCCAAAATATACAAGGAGCTTAAACAACTCTATAACCAGAAAAAACCAAATGACCTAATTATAAAATGGACAAAGGATTTGAGTAGACTTTTTTCCAAAGAAATATAAAAGTGGCCAACAGGGATATCACACGTCATTAGGGTTGCAAATCCAAACCATGAGTTATCATATCACACCTACCAGGATGCCTGTTTTTGAAGACATAAACAACAAATGCTGGCAAGGGTGTGGAGAATAACTCTCCATGGGAAATTAGTGTGATAGGAATCTAAGTATAGTCACTGTGAAAAGCAGTATGGTGGTTCTTCAAAATGTTGAAGATAGGACTGCCCTTTGTTCCAGTAATCCCATTTCTGGGTCTATGTCCAAAGGAAATAGAATCTTTATATCAAGGAGATAGATTTACTCCCATTTTTATTACAGCATTATTCTCAGTAATCAAGGAGTGAAAACAACATAAGTGTCTATTGATGATGAATGCATGGATAGAGAAAACAGGGTACACACACCTCCATGCATACCCTCCCACTCCCCACCATAATGGAATGTTATTCAGCCTTAAAATCAGGGAAATCTTGTCATTTCCAACAACATGGATGAAACTGGAGGCCATTATGATACATCAAGGAAGTCAAAAAGAGAAAGACAAATAGTGCCTATGTCACTCATATAGAATTAAAAATAAAGTTGGTCTTATAGAAACAGTAGAATGGTGGTTGTTAGGGGCTGAGAGATGGTGAAAGAAGGAAGAGATTGGTGAAAGGAAAAAAACTTTCTGTTAGAAGAGAAATAAGGGTGGGGCCCTAATGTATAATGGTGACTATCATTGATAATATTGTTGATGACACTGTTAATAATATTGTTGAAATTTGCTAAGACTGTGGACCTTAAGCATTTTCATCAAAACAAAGCAAACTCCAAGAAAGTAAAGTGTAGGTGATGAATGTGTTAATTAGCTTAATGGTGGGATTCTTTCACAACATATGTGCATATCAAATCATCACATTATATACTTTAAACATATTACAGTTTTATTCATCTACTAAACCTCATTAAAACTGATAAAAGGGAATAATTTGATACTGTTAATTACTGTACAGTAAAAACCCACTTTAGAAGAGTGAATTTTATAGCATGCAGATTACATTTCAATTAAAAGAATTATAGGCAGTCCCCCTGTCCCCAAAATGTGTTGATATCCACTATGTATCAGATTCTGTTGATGCTGGGGATTCATTAATGGATGAATGAAACAGTGGGGCTTATTTCCAGTGGGAAGCATGGTGGTGGATCTTAGAGCTTAAGATAAATTGGGGTACAGCGGATGAGACCTAGGCAAGATTGTAGGTGGAGGAAGAGGAGCCAAGATTGGAGAATGGAGCTAAGAAAAGTGGTGAAAGTGGAAGAAAGGGAGACTAAGTATTGCAAAATTTTGAGGTAGAAATACAAGGACTCAGTAGTGTTTCTGTCAGGTACTGTTATCTCTGTAAAGGGTGATGGAATTTAGAAAAAAGAAAAAGCACTGAGGCAGGCAAGAGAACATGGGGGGTAGGACTTGCCCTCCTGGGGATGGATTGGATGACTGGAGGATCCTAGTTCCTGAAGGCCTGTGCTTCTGTGGCTGTAAAACGAAAGAATTTGCCTACATTTCTGTGTCCTTTGTATTGCTAAAAATGTCTTGAGATCTGTTATCTAACCAACCTTCCAGCCCAGTTCTTGCAACCTTTCTTAGGTTGAAAAGAAGATAATGTCCCAAATTATTTCAATGGCCTACATTTTATACAAAAATTCTGGGTCTCTTGAGGAAGAGAGCTAGAAACCAGAAACGAAGTACACATTTATGGTGACTGCCTTCTCTACAGCCTGCAGAAAAGGTTGATAAAGATTAAGATCAGTTCCTCAACTTCTGAGGAAATGGCTGACTAGCTTCACTATGCATTTGCTGGATTTCCCCAAAATAGCATTAGGGACCCCAACTATAGTCCAGGAATTGCAAAAGTTACTCTGTTTTCCTGTATTATCATCCCATTTCCTAGCTGAACAAAATAAGGGGGGAAGGCATGTACTGTATTAACACGAATCACACAGCTAGTGAAACATGACAGTGGATCCTCACCTGTCCAGTCTCCCAAAAGGCAAGCTCTTAATCTCTTCAAAACTCTCACCAAAATAGGATCAAGAATAAAGATAAGGATAAAAAAGAAATGGAATTTAATTCCTATGTTGACTTGCTTTTTTGTGCATATAAGAAAAATGTAAGTTTCATAATCACAGAACTCAGCATACTTCATCTCAGACCTTTGTATTCTAGGATCTATGTATTTAGCATTATTGGTCACAGGTGGGGATTTCTACATGGGCAGTTGTCCTAGTCCGATTTACCTTTACTTCCAGAACAACTGACAATTTTCAACTGGCTGTTTTGTCTTTTCTTTTAGATTGTAAATTTTTGCAGAAACAAGCTCTGTGTTTTCAAGTGTTCTGGGTCTGTGTGTTTCATAATAGCACAATAAATATTTGATGCATGATCACTTTGTTAGCAACTACTTCATTTCCAGAAGCAGAATGAATGTGAGTTGCTAGGGTATATATTCTATCAGTTACCAGGAGAATCGGCAGAGATGCTATTTTTTATTTATGCTTATAGCTATGAAATGCAATCTAGAGATTAAGTGAGGGGTGTAAATTGGAGTCTCTTAAGTGGAAGTATTCTAAAAATCCACAAGAGGGAGATATATTGCCATTGAAAGAGAAGAGAGAGAGAGAGAGAGAGAGAGAGAGAGAGAGAGAGAGAGAGAGCACGAGAGCACAAGGGAGAGAGAGAGAGAGAGCACGAGAGCACAAGGGAGAGAGAGAGAGAGAGTTGGAGGGAGGGAGGGAGAGAGAGGAAGAGAGAGGGAGGGACAGAGGGAGACAGAGGGAGGGAGGGAGGGAGGGAGGAAAATAACTAAATTTTCAGAGCTGAATATTTTAGTGTATATCCCCAGATCGAAATGAGAACATGATAGGATTTCTAAAGTTTGGCTTTACAGGTTTCTTAGGGAGGATCGAGATTACAATTAAGGACGTTCATTTATTTGCAGAATCTTGGAATTTGCATCATGTATCAAAGTATATGATGTGTCAATGGCATTGACCAGCTTATCTAAAGACTTGGGGATTTTATTTTTGATCTGAGTGTTACTCTTTCAAGGACAGATTACAAAACTGCCTTTTCTCTGCCTCCTGTTTTTATTTCTCTGGCAAGTCAGTGCTGGCCAAATTGGATTTAATATTCTTGCTGGGAGCGCCCTTAGTAATTTCACCATCTCCTTTGGACAAAATGTCTCAGCAGGATGAATCATCTTGGTTTTCAGTGGCCTTTACCTAGTAACATGGATGGAAGGAGGCTTTATTGAAATGGCATATATTTGTATTGGAAATTCATACTGATCACCTAACTTCTACATGTGGATGTTGTCAGTAGGGAGAGAAAGCCTATTATATTTCAACAGAAAGGTTTGCAACATGATTATTAGACACTTTCCAGTTTTGTCTGATTTCTTTTTAGAAAATTCTCTTTTCTTGTGTGTACATATAAGGGCTAGTGATTTTTCAGTCTTTGATATTCTTGATTCTTCTCTAGTTCTCAAAACTATTTCTTCCCTTGGTCTTCCCACTATTTTTTTTTTGGCTTCCCCTTCTCAATATTCTTCAAGTAAGTTTTTCCTTCCTCCCACATCATGGTCATCCTTTCTTATGAAGGAGATTAAGAGCACAGGTTGGAGACAAGCTTTCTGCATTCATATCATAGCTCTGGCATTGAGTAACTGCTTGTGACCTTGGGCAGGTTGCTTAAATGGTCTATGTCTTAGTTTTACAAGTTATGTCTGTCTGTCTATCTATTTATGTGTCCATCCATCCATCCATTTATCATCCATCCACTCACCCATCCAACCCTCCCCCCCACCTGTGTACCTATTACCTATGGCTCAGACCAAAGCCTGGTACATAGGAAACACTCTTCAAATATTGATTATTATTAATATTGCTATTATTATTAATCTTTTCCATTTGAGACTCTTCTTGAAGGAGGTCCTCTATGCTCCAGATCTCAAACATTTCTTTATAATCTTTTCTGAACTCTAGGCACTTTTTCTAGAACTTTCTAGACATCTTTACAAGAACTTACCATAGCTAGTTCAGATTCAACATGTTCAAACCTAGCTCACCATCCTCTCCTGGCAAACTTGCTTCTTTTTCTATTCCCTCTTTTAGACACTGGTACCAACTCATCTAAAAACTAAAATCAGTCCTTTACTTCCAATTCATTTGGGTACCAAAGTATGCCAGTGCACCTGATCCAAGGTTACCCACATTTAAGCCCTTTATTACCACAGAGACTCTGCACCTACCTTCTTGCCCCTACTTGTACCCTGTTCTCTCCACTTTGACTGGGATGATCTTTTACAAACGAAAAATCAATGTTATATGTGCTCAGACACACAAGATTCTTCACAATATGGCCCCTGCTTGCCTCATTATACCGACCGATTGTTTCTCTCTGTCACCTAGAAAATATTGTCCTTGTGAACTTGGGAACACAAAGGGGAAACCTCATTATCTATGTGGCAGATAGAGATGAGTACCAAAATAATCTGTGTTTTATAGAGACTCTAGCACCTAGTAGGTAGTAATGCATGTTAATACCCCTCTGAATAAAGCCTGGACACTATGTGAATGGGAGTTCTTTCTTGTTCATTGACTTTAAAACTGTCCTCCAAGTGTTGATTGGAATCAGCATATCCACAGCATAATTAAAATGTGAGAAATGTTCCTAGCACATCAGTAATATAGACACTTTCAAATAATGTCTGAGGAAATGCAAGCTCAAACTTACAAATAGCCTTTTACATAAACAACACTCAGAGGTGCATTTCACCTTTAATGTATGTACATAACTTCCATTAATGTTCTTTGCGTCAATGTGCAGCTTTTATTTTTATGTCTGTTGTATAAATCTGAGTCTTGACACTTTAATGGAAAGATCTTGGTTTGTGATGACATCATATCAAATGTAAAGTAAAGATGGTTGAATTGTTGGGAAACTTTCATCTGTGTATGACTCTGTAATCCTGAAGAAAAATTATTATTTTTTAAAGCAGTGATGTTCTGTTTCTCCAGGGAGTCCCTCCAGCCCACAGATCCTACATACTAACTTCACCCTCCAAATTATATTCCCTGGATGATTTCTTATGGAGAGCTGTAGGGAAAATAACTTGACATGGTTCAATACCACAACAAAGGCTGGAGAGAATGCTGGAAGTCCTGACTTTTGTAGGGAAAGGCTGATGTGCTGCCAGGATGGTGAAGAGGAGGAAAAGGAAGTGAATGACTGTGGCTTGTTCTTTTAAAAAAAAACTTTAATTACTGTAGCTTTTGGTTGCTTTTCTAGAAGCCACTCTGGTAAGCTTTGTCCTATAGCCTATAATCAAAACCTTTCACACCCACTTTAGGGCAAGTTTAAGATTTGAATATACCAGGTCTTCTGGGTTTCTATCTACTTTTTCTTTTTATGAAAATAAAAAAATTTAATTGAGGTAACATTAAGATCCCTCCTTTCCCCAAGCCCCTTATCATTCCCAGATTTTCTTGGGTTGATGGAAGGTATGGCCAGTGAGTCGTGCTTCTTGTAAACAGAAATCTGAAGTGGAGAAAATGTCCTCACACTGCCGTCACTCGCTTCCACTCGCTTCCTAGTTCACCTACCTTAGCAACACAACTGCCCTGATGAATGATGTGTGGCTCTGTCCTTCCAGCCGAATTGTGACTGACTTTTTATTGTGGTATGTTGTTCACTGGATCAGACAGGGGCTGAGGATTTTTATTCTATGGAAATATCTCTTCTCCAAATATGTCCCTCAATGGATATTTGAAGAATCAAAGAATATTGAGCTGGACTCTGGGTTGTTGTCCTCTTACTAGGGAGGAAGAAACTGAGATGCACAGAACAGAAGTTACTTGCTCCAGGGTAGGAGCTCACTTACCTGGCCTCTAGCTGATCCCTTCTTCCCTCACTCCATTCACTGTTTCTTTCATTCTCATTTTTTTTCATTCTCTTTTCCTTTCTCTCATACATTTTATTCTGCTATTTGAGAATGCTGTCACAATGTAGGCATTTTATATCTTCAAAAGTCCTAACAAGCATCTCTTAAATGATCACACTGTATTATTCAAGGGTATGAAAGAAGAACTTTATTTTTTGAGAGTTTTATTCTCAATTTACTGCCCCTAAATCAGGGTTGAATCCTGACAGTTTTGCTTTCAGGCTGCTCAGCCAGTGATGTTGGTTTGTTCCCTTTCATGGCTCATGTTTTGTAGTGGACACACTGTAAGGGTAACTCATTGTCTTGCTCTTACCTTGGTCTGTTCTTTTGTGTCATTTAATATCACCAGGACACTTCTCTGCTGACAATCATATGCTACTTGTAGTAATTATTTTTCTTTTTAATTTAAAAATACTTCAAGCATACAAATACGAACAAGAGAAATAGAAAGGCAGCCCACATTTTCACCATCTATATTTAATGCACGTTTCATTTTGCAGTAACTCCTCAGTGCTTTTAATGAAATACAACATTGCAGAAACACCAGAGAGTTCCTTCACCCCTAATCTCCTAAGGAATAAACATTATTTTGAAGTTAGTGTGTAGCCATTTCTTTTTCTTTTTTAAAGATTTATTTATATATGCATACAAGAGCTGGGGGTATAGGCCTGAGAGGATTCACCAGAGACAGAGTAGGGAACAGAACAGGCATACTGACTGAAATACACTGCTGAGGGGAGCAGTGGGCGAGGCAGGAGAGGTCTGCCATACGATGCGCGTCACCTCCCTGGCCAGGAGAGGTCTGTTGTGCCATGTGGGTCACCTCCCTGGCTGGGGATCAAACTTGTGATGCAGTGGCTGCAGATAGCTTCATAGTGCTGGGATTTAACCCCTTGTGCCACCAGGGAGGCCCCCTAACATGTAACCATCTCTTTATGTCTTCCCAAACATTTTCCTTTTTAATAATTTGCACAAATGGAATGATTGTGAATGCACTCTTGCAACTTTCCTTTTTTTTTACATGAAATTAAGGTAATTTCATGTAATTTATCAGCATACTGATAAATTCATTTTAATTTATTCATATATTATTCAGACTAGACTCTCACACATGACACCATTTTATGAAAAATATTGTGACTTACCTGTCTCTTTCACTCTTGATAGACATTGAAGTTGCATTCATTCTTTTCTTTATAAACTGCCATAAACATGTTTGGTAGGATTTTCTGGTGGACTTATGTGGGAGATTCTGTAGGGTAGCCATTTAAAAACAGAAGTTTTGGTTGTTTTTAATTTTTCTGGAGAGCTAAATCACTTCCAAAAGTGGTTGTCCAAGTTCTATTTTCCCAAGTTACATCCAGCAGTGGAAGAGAGTGCACAATTCCACACATCCCCTTCGTTGTAGTTGTTAACTATTCACTAATAACTTCCAGCTCTGCTTTCTAGTAATGGTGTCATTTCTCTCTCAATCTTTTGCAGTGAGGAATAGCCAAGAGATTTGTTTTGGGTTATGAAATGTGATAAGTCAGTGAAGAATTTGCCACATTTTCTGGACCTTTCCTCAGTAAATTTGAATGATTCATCTTTTTTCTTCATATTGGGTCTTAGTGAAGATGACACAGTCTAACACTTCCACTTGACAAAAGGACAATAACAAACCGAAGTGATCATTTGGGGGGTGGGGGAGGGGTGGGATAGAGACTGGGATGAGGGCATAAAGAGCACAAGGGTCTGAGGTGATGGTGCACAGGTGAAATGGTGGTGGGAATTCCCTGGGGACTACAAGTGATGTCAAACATAATTAAATAAATCTTAAACAAACAAACAAACAAAAACTTCCACTTGACTATCAACAAATATTGTTGAGCTTTAAATAAATCATTAATGTTTTATTTTACAGGCTGGGAAACAGAGTTCTCTCAGAACAGTGCCATGCCCATTTGTTCATGGGCAAAAGCGAGTGCTTGAGACAGAAATTTATGGCCTACAAAACTGAAATATTTTATTTGACTCTTTGCAGAAAAAGTTTGCTGGCCCTTGTTTTAAACCACTGAGTTTCTGGTTCCCTTGTGCCCATTTCTAGTCAATCCCTTGCTTATTTCTTGTTCCTTGCAACCACTCATTTTCTTCCTGTTTGTATAGATTTTCTGGATATTTCATTTAAATGGAATCATAAATTTGGAATCAGAAAAATCTACATGGACTCATGTAATCATTTGCATTTATCTGTAGTTTAGTATTTTTGAGATTCTTTTTTATTGCTGAATAGTATTTCAATGTACTATAATGAATACTATTTCATTATATAGACATTCCACATTTTGTTTTTCCATTTACAAACTGATGGAAATTTGAATTGTTTCTACTTTTTGGATATTAGAAATAATGCTGTGATAAACATTTGCATATGTTTCTTTACCTATGTATGTTATTATTTCTCTTGAGTACATTTTTGGGAGTGGGAGTTACTGCCTAAGATGGTAACTTTACTTTATATTTTAAAAGAAACTGTTTTCCAAAGGGTCTGCGCCAGTGTTCATTCCCACTAGCAATGTATAAGAGTTTCAGTTTGTCCAATATTTGATGCTGTCTACATTTTTTAGCAGCCATTTTGTTGGGTATGCAGTAGTGGTTTCAGTTTTTTATTTAATTATTAACTTCAGTGAGCAATTTTCATGTTATAATTAATCATTCACATATTTTGTTTTTGAAATATCTATTCAAATGTTCTGCTTATCTTAAAATTTGGTTGCATTTTCTCATCTATTCAAAAGATTGCATTTTGCATCTTCAGGGGAGCCATCCTTTATTAATCATATGATTCGCAAATATTTGCCCCAGTCTGTGATGTGCTTTTTCACTTTCTTGATGGTGGTATTTGAAATCCGGAAGAATTTCATTTTCAGTCTAGTTATCCTTTTCCTCTTTTATAGAGCGTATGTTTATTGTTTCTAAGAATTCTTTGCCCAACACAGAGTCATGACATGTCAAGAAAACATGCCATGTTTTCTTCTAGAAATTATATAATTCTGGTTTTTATATTTATATCTATTGATTTTTGTGTACACTGGGCCTGGTGGTTCTTACCTCATACTTTTGGGTGGGTGCCAGTCGGAGGGAAAGGAAGTAAAAAATTTGTGTCTTCTGATAAAGGAGGGAGCCACAGTCAGAAGTCAGAGAACGTAATTTCTGACTTTCCAAAAAGTATGAAAATATTTTCCTTCTGAGAAAAACACATCTTAAGACATTATCAATGTTTATATTACAAGCAGGTAATTATGAGATTTTACTTCTTTTATGTGTATAAAGTTGTGGATGTTTGAAAAGGAACTGTAATGGAAACTTACACAAGCATATCATTCCTTTTGGTATTACAGACTTCAAGTGAGTTATGCAAGTCTGGAGAGACTAAAGTTTTCTTCAAAGATTTCAGGACATAACTCAGCAAGGAACACTTTTATAATTCTTTCATAAAATGAGGGGAACACAGACATCTCTGAGTGGGACTAACATTGCACTCTGTAGATATTTAATTGTACACATGGAGATAAGCCTTTTTTTTTTTTTTTTCATTCTAGCTGCTGCAACTTGGGAGCAGAGTGGAAAGTTACAATGTGCTTATTTAGCTGCAGAATGATGTGGTTATGCAACAGTATACCCTGCCCTCTCCCCCACCCCCTCACCCCACTTCCTGTCTCCACCCACCTCCTGCTGTCCTGCCCCACTATCCTAAAGGAACAAGCATTCTGGTCAGTGACAATAGCCACATGAAAAAAGATTCTCTGCCCACCCACCGGGAAGTACCCTGCCTCCCACCCTTTCCATGGTACTGCTGGGCACAGGCCCCGCTGTCCTCCCTACTGTCCATGCTTGGGTGCTTGACTGCCTTCACTGTTGCTCGGCAAGCTAGGACTGCCATGTTTCCTGGTCAGATGCTGCCTTCGAAGCCCCTCTGCCTCTGTTCACAGCACATAGGTCTGGAGTCAAACTGATTTGGTTTGAGTCCTGACTTTGCTCACGGCTCTGTGATCAAGGACAAGTGATATGTTATCTCTGACCCAGTTTCCTCACCTATAAACATGAGATAGTGACACCCAACTTTCAGGATGGCTCTGTAAGTTAGAGAGGCTATATAACACATCTAGTACAATGCATAGCTATTATCAAAATAGGTTACTGAGGACATACCCTAAATGGTAGCCATCTGAAACCTAGGTGTGGTAGTATTAGTGGTTGGTCTTCTCTTTCTTCCCTCTTCCAGCTTCATTTTCTCCTTCACCATGTGACAGGACCATCAGTGCTACAGATGTTATTTATTTATTTACTTATTTATTTTTTAAAGATTTATTTATGCATACAAGAGCTGGGGTACAGCCAGAGTCACGGGAGGTGAGAGGAATCACCAGATAGAGTGGGGAGCAGAACAGACAGACTGACTGAAACACACTGCTGAGGGGAGCAGCAGGCACAGCAGGAGAAGTCCCCCCCACCATGTGGGTCCCCTCCCTGGCTGGCAGCAGGGATCGAACTCGTGCTGCAGTGGCCGCAGTCTGCTTCACAGTGCGTTGCTCAACCCACTGCGCCACCAGGGAGGCCCATCTACAGATGTTTTGATAAACTCCTCTGTGTTCTGAACCTGAGCCACTGTCATTACCACCAACCTTCTTTCCAGCTGGCCATCTTGATAAGCATCTTTGCCATCTTCTGGGCCCTAGAGATGCAGCTGTGCTCACCAGATCTAGCAGTATCTTTCCAGGTAGCATGGGCTGAAATGCTGCCAATATTACAAGGGGTGAACCTTTTACATCAGAGTCTGGGAGCAGGATACCTCTTTTGCTCCCAGGTTGCTGACTGGAAATGCAGTTTGAATGACTGCTTTATATGGGGAAACCCAGATAAAACCAATGCGGTCATCTGGCTACAGCTCTTTTCCTGGGAGCTGGAGGGACATTTCTCCTACTGTCTGGAGTTTCCTGTAATATTAACACCTATGGGTCGTTCCCATTATTCTAGGAAAATGCTCCAATATTTCTGAACATCAAGTCACCCTCCTTCCCTAACTCCTTTCTTCAGTTTGTGATCTATTCCTCTGTTCCTTTCCCTTCTGTCATGCTTGAGCAAATGGAAACAGTTCAGTTTATCAACTCCTAGTCTTGCCTTCCTCATTATCAATATTTCATTCATGAGTCTGGTTGGGTCCTAGCCCTCCTCTCCAGGGATGTTTATTCCTCCAAACTCATCAGCAACCTTCCTATTGTCAGATTTAGTGGCTCCTTCAGGCAAGTGGAATTAGGGAGAGGTGGATGTGGCAGGAAAAGCATGTGACTGAAGGAGCAGTGCACTCTCAGGTCTGCCAGTGCGGGCTGGGCACCTTGTTCGTGTTGCCAGATCCAGCCCTACTTACACCCTGGCTTTCTTCTCAAGCTTTTTTGCAAGCTCTTCCTTCACTCTCTACCTACACATGCAGTGTGCTCCAGGACCCAGTCTTCCATCATCTTCTGCCTTGTTTTTCTCATCTAGGCTCATGTCTTTAAATCTACATGCTGGTGACTTCAAGATTTATATCCATAATTACAATCTAGCGAGCTCAAGACTCATATGCCAGCTGTTCTTTGTCTATTCCTGCAGTGAATTTAATGTTTGCATCTCCCCCAGTTTCATATGTTGAAATCTTCACCCCCAATGTGAGTACATTAGGAGATACAAAGCTTTGGAATGAGTAGGTCATGAAGGTGGAACTCTCATGTATGAAATTCATGCCTTTATAAAAGACACTCCAGAGAGCTCTTGCTCTCCTGCCATGTGAGGATGCGAAGATAAAACAGCAGTCTGCACCCAGAAAACAGCTCTCATGAGGCAGGCAGCCTGATTTTGGGTTACCAGACTTGAGAACTGTGAGAAGTAAAGGTCTGTTGTTTATAAGCCACTCAGTCTACAGCTCTTTACAATAGTAGCCCACATGGGTCAGGACATTCCTTTAATGTCTTTCTTAGCATCTCACACTAATTCCCCCCCATCAGAATCCTTAAGATCCCCCTCGGACCAGTTTCCCCTCTATTCCTCATATCAGTGAATGAATGGCACTTCATTCTGCAACCCATGTCCATGCACCAGTCAGTCTCTCTGTGCTCCATTCAGAAACTATTCTGGGCCTCCCTGGTGGCGCAGTGGGTTAAGCAACACACTATGAAGCAAACCGCAGCCACTGCAGCATGAGTTCGATCCCTGCTGCCGGCCAGGCGGGGGACCCACATGGTGCGGCAGACCTCTCCTGCTGTGCCCGCTGCTCCCCTCAGCAGTGTACTTCTGTCGATCTGCCTGTTCTGCTTCCTGCTCTCTGTGGTGAATCCTCTCACCCCCCTCCCCCACACCTCTGGCCTGTACCCCAGTGCTTGTGTGCATAAATAAATAAATCTTTAAAAAAAAAAAAAAGAAACTATTCTGACTGCTTTGATGTAGCCAGCCTCGCTGAGCTGCACACTCTAACTCAAGGGTCCATGATTTCTCTCTTCGACAAGAATTTCCTTACTGCTCTTCCTGCTTCCACTTTTGAACCCATAATGTAGACTATATTTTATAGCCACAGAGATCTTAAAATATAAATCATGCCAGCCATTATCCTACATAAAATCCTCTAATTGCTTCCTATTACTCTTAGCATAAAGTCCAAACACTTCATCATGCTTTGCAGAGTCCTATATATCTGGCCTCACTAGTTTCTCTGCCAGTGTCCTCTACTTGCATTGCTGGGCTCTAGCCACACTGAATGACTTTCTGTTCTCTAGACCCTAGTGGAGTTTTAGAGAATATGTGTCCCATGATCTCTACATGTGCCATTTTCCTTGCCTAGAATTTTCTTACTCTATTTCCTCCTAAGATGGTCTTTCCCGCCTTCATTTAGATTTAACTCAAGTTATAATGTCATAATGTCGGAGAGGCCTTTCCTGTCTAATCTAAAGAGGCATCTCTATTTCCCTAGTTCTCTGCTATTACACTATCAATGTTTTAGTTATGAATATGTATACACACAGCCCCCCCACCCCCCCACACACATACATTGTTTTTTTCTGTTTGTTTGTTTGATGCTTGTCTCCCCTAATAAGCTAACTCCAGGAGAATGGAGATGTGGTTTTGTTCACACCTTTATCCTCCATCTATAGAATAGAAAAACTCAATAAATATTTGTTAAGCAAATGAGCTCTATATTCAGGGACTATTTCTTCCCTTTCAGAAAGCACTTTTGTCTCTCGCAACTGCTCAGACGGAGGCCTCCCTCTGTGGCTTCTCTTTCTTGCTTCTTGAGGAAAAGTCATCACTGTCTGTAGAGAGGAGCTCCTGTGAGTACCTCTGGCCACTTAATCCTTCTGGATCTGAGGTCGAATTCTAGCCTGGGTGCTTGCTGTCTCAGTGTGAGTTCCTGTTAAGTGGTAAGAGTACTGGCATTGAAGACGAAATGCTGAGCTGTGAAAAATCACTTGGATTAATAAGAGGAACATAGCTGAGCAAACTGGGAACTAGGATCTTGCCTGAAGAAACCAGTAGTGTGAGGTGGCCCAGTGGGAGTAGTGGTCTCAACTCTCAAGTTGGGATATGGATTCCTGAAGCCATTTCTCGTGGAAGTGTAGTCTGTATTTAACGTGGCTGATCTTGGCCTGTGTAATGAATTGCAATGCAAGATGCTTTTTAAGCCTTTTGAGTTTTCCTTTGGGACCCGCTTCAGCCAGGTTTTTCTTGCAGTGTCTGCATCTTCCTTCTTGAGGAAAGCTGCCATCCACCTTTCCATGGTAAAACCTACACATTTTCTCTAAAGTTGTTTCCAAATTTTCTGTCCTTGAAACAATGGAGAAAGAAGTGTGCCCTTTTATAGTGAACTTTTCAAGAGTGAGCCTTAGACTCACAATCCAGGCTCATTTAATCTTTTTGGATCAACTTGCTTGTGAAGATCTTTGCCTGCCATCTGTAGGACATAATTGTTGGAGACAATATACATAACTGTCCCTTAAAAAAATGCAGTACAAGTAAAACTAAACCTGGAGAACCCTAATGTATACACTAGAGGTGATTATTGTAACACCAGTGAATACTACTAATGATTTGAAATATTTAACTTAAAGGAATGAGATTGCCATAAACATTTGTGCCATAAAATGAAGATTATGTATAGAAGTCATCACCCCTCCTAAACTAGACTATTTTTGGACTTCTCTTGATTCTGACATACAGAGAAAGTGTGAATTCTGGTTGGATTCATTACTTGGCAGAGCTATTCTTTGCTCAAGGCAGCAGTAGAGACACACATTTCCCTCAATTCTCACATCCAAAAGTATCACCCAGAAGAACAACGTCCCAAAGCCACCTTCCCTGCACTAGATTTTATCATTTGTGCTTCCAACAGCCATAGTAGGTACTGTCATCCCTGTTTTATAAATGTGGATATGGACAGAAGATGAACTGTTTTTTTTTTATAAAATTGACTGAAATTCCACAAATTAAGTCTTGCTTTTTGAACAATACTTGTACCTCTTATTTCAGATCAAAAGCCCAGCAGGATTTTAGTTTTTTTTAAACCAATTTTCTCTGTAAGTAGGGAGCTAAACAATAATGTGTCTGCAAAAGTATGAGCAAGAGCTGTTACCCTAGAGTTTTACAGAATAGAAAAATGCAAGAACACTGATTTTTCTTATTCTATTTCTTTTTTCTTCTTGACATGTTGGGAAAGTCTATAGACAATTTGGGGTGTGAAAGAAGTCTAAGATGTGTGAATTTACTGTGTTCCTCTGGCCTTAGAAACATGTTTGTACTTCATTTCTTTTTTCTCTGCATGTCTGTCTCTGTTTTTTTCTCTCTCTCCCTCCCTTTCTTGTCTTCTAATGACTTTGTTTTTCCTCTATGAGCTGTTTGGTTGAAATTCTCCAGGCACGACAGTAATAGAATTAGATTAGTACAAAAACAACACCCAGGAAGAAAGACTAAAATAGAATATCATTAGTTACTGTAAATGTTCAAATAATGATTTGTAATCATTGAGATCACATTCTTATAGGATTTGAAAATGACCATTGAGAAGATAGATTACTCTTATAATGCAGAAAATACCCACTTAAACCTCCTGAACTTCCTAATGTTTGATAGACATTTTACCAAGTATTTTCTGGAAAAGTATTCTGGAACTATTAGAATAAAAAAATAATGTATTTGAGGTAACATTGGTTTACATCACTGTGTATGATTCAGAGGAGTGGGTTCAGAGCTCCTGGGGTGTGCGTCACCACACTCCCCCACTCCAGAGCACCCTTCAGTGTATCGCACTGAAGGGATATTCCCTTCCCATTATTTTCCCTTAGCAGCCTCAATTCTGCCATCATTTCTAGACTTTGTTTTGACTGAGTTCTGTCAACTCCTTTGTTTTGTTTCTCTGTATTCCACAGGTCAATGAAAACATCAGGTATTTGTCTTTCTCTCTCTTGATTAATTTCACTTAGCATAATCCCACTACTTCTATCCATGTTGTTGCAAGTGGCAGCAACTTTTTTTTATAGTGAATGACATGGGATCATTAACTTTTATTATAAGTACATATTTAGAGAAAAAATAGACGATCATCACTTCCTTAGAATCATCCTGCCACAACTATTTAAAAGCAGTGGATCTGTGTATCCTGAGAATATAGAAATAGCTGATATTAGAACAAGAGGAGGTCAAGATTTAAGATGACATATTTGGCTTGAGGACCAGTTAGAGAAGATGTTGGAAGAAGTGGAGAAAGAAAATGCCTTTAACTTATGGAATGTTTGGTAGACCTGACTATTGGGAAAAAGGAAGACAAGCAGAATTTCAAGTGTATTGATCTTGGATGAGTCTGTTAAAGCTTCCTTACTAAGATGGTCAGGGGTCAAGCTAAATCTTGGGTGATAATCAGGAAGCACTGATGAAAAGAGTATCTACCAGGGAAAGCTGATCAGACTGTGAGCTGGGATAAATTCTGCCTCTAACTCTGCCTGGACATGAATTCCTGAGTCTGGGTGCTCTGTTTCCCAGTTTTTCTTGGTTTTTTTTTTTTTTTTTTTTACAGATTTATTTATGTATACAAGCACTGGGGTATAGGCCAGGGGTGAGGAGGGAGGGTGAGATTAGTTATCAGAGACAGAGTGGGGAGCAAAACAGGTAGATTAACTGAAACACACTGCTGAGGGGAGCAGTGGGTGGGACAGAAGAGGTCTGCTGCACCATGTGTGTCAGCTTGCTGGCTGGGGATCGAACTCGTGCTGTAGTGGCTGTGGATAGCTTCATAGTGCTGTGCCTTAACCTCTGGTGCCACTAGGGAGGCCCCTGTTTCCCAGTTTTCCAGTAGCTGAGGTATTGGTGAGTCACACTAACCTTCCAGAAAGGCTGTTGTATCTTTGCTGAAATATATAATACAGCAGGTCAGTATCACGTGAAACTAACCAATTTCAATAAAACCTAAGTGTATATGGTATCTTAATCTCTGCTTCTGTATTTTTATGTACCATATCTTCAGTTCCACTCAGGAGAGGAGCAAAAATGACTTTAAAAATCCAGTAATTGGAAGTGATATTAAAATTCAGCTGCAGCACTCATAGATGTATCTAGGCAGGTTATCATGATATTTTCTTCTTATTCAAATTTCTCAAAATCTAAGTATTGATTTCATCTTCTAACACTAACATCTTGTTGAAATGAAAAAGGGATTAATCTTGTGAAATCGCATAAGTACTGTGATTTAGAAGCCAATCTGATCTAGAATTTAAGAAAAATACTATAGTGAGAAGAGTACCTTCACAAAAACCAGTTGCAAGAAGGAAAGAAAGAAGCCCTACTACCAGTTAAATTATTCTCTAAGAATAAGCAAATATAAAGTTATTAGAGTATTAAATATTATATAAAAATTCATATTTGAATACATGTATACATTCATACTTAACATTCAAGTAGCCTGCTCTATAGTCATAAATTTGATAGGGACTGTGGGAGTTATCTAAATAAATAAGTACATTATATTGCATGATTCTTGTCTTCCCCAGAGCTGTACAAACTGATTTCTCATTGCTTCTAAGTATGTTCTCTCTGCTTCAGTTCTCTGTATTCTATTCCTTATTCTTTTCAAAGATAACACAATTAAGGTTTCTCTAAATCTCTGCAAATTAAAAAATACAATCAATATATGATTATTACAGACAATATGCTTTGCAGACTCAAATCTGGTACCATAAGCCAAGCTTAAATATAATGTAATCAATGGTGTTAACAATGCCAAAGGATAAGTCTGCCCATGGAAGCAGTCAGTAGCATGAAAGCAAAGAAGAATGAGGAGTAGGAACTTCGTCTTGGAGAAAACTTGCTTTGCAACTGCTTGTGTATCTTGTCCATGAATCAGGTATGCCAGATAGAGGAGATGGAAGTGTCCGCCCACCACACTGAAAGTATGAACTTAGTTGGCTTTGTTCCTGTACTTTATCCTGATTTTATGATTTGGCTTAACACATAGTTTTGTTCCACTATTGTGGTAATATTTGATCCATCAGTTTGATATATCTCTTACTGAGAAGACATGCTCTGGCATTCTGATTCATAGTTGAATGTTTCTTTGAGTTACTGAGAGGTTTCTGAGGGATTGATCATGTGATGATTGATACTCTGTATGTAAAAATGGAGAGTCATATTCTTAGCTGTGGGGTCTTCACTAAGTCAATGACACAAAGAAAGGTCTGACGAGGATGCCTAGGAGCTGTGATATTTTGCCAAGAATACTTTCTTCTGGGCCCTCCCTGGTGGCGCAGTGGGTTAAGCAACGCACTATGAAGCAGACCTCAGCCACTGCAGCACGAGTTCGATCCCTGCCGCCGGACAGGGAGGGGACCCACATGGCGCAGACAGACCTCTCCTGCTGTGCCCGCTGCTCCCCTCAGCAGTGTACTTCTGTTGATCTGCCTGTTCTGCTCCCCACTCTGGTGGATTCTCTCGCCCCCTGTACCTCTGACCTGTACCCCAGTGCTTGTATGCATAAATAAATAAATCTTTAAAAAAAAAAAAAAGAATACTTTCTTCTTAGTTTGTTTCTTCTTTCGATTTCAGAGTCTGGCTTGGCACTCTCCATTCCTTTTCTTTCTTTTTTTTAAATTATATAAATTTTTTAAATTTACATATATTTGACATCAATTTTTTTTTCTTTTCTTTTTTTTTTTCCAGGGGAGAGCGCGAACGCAGTCCCCCACTACCACAAATTATGCAGTCGAGTTTCCCACATTTGGGGAAATTGCAGGGGTCAGCACATCCGGAGTGCAATGGATAAGCCTCGCCCTGGGAAAACCACCTTCGTGATCATGGTATCTCCCCTGCCTATTTGACATCAGTTGTAATCCCCATGTATTCCCCATCACCGTAACACAAGTCTAGCACCATCACCTCAGTCCCCCATGCTCCCGTCTGCCCTCAACCCTTCCCCTCTTCCCTCCCCACCAAGTGTCCCCAGTTTGTCCTTGTCTTTTCATTTT
>JAGFMF010012021.1:11797006-11854723 GCA_019455555.1 Galemys pyrenaicus
TTATTGTTATTATTATTGTTGTTCTTATTCCTTTCCTTGATCCTTATTTGGTTCCCTTATGTTCCTCCTAAGGGAGGAACCATCTGGTATTTTTCTTTTACCTTCTGACTCACTTTGTTGAGCATAAGTTCCATCCATGTTCCTATGAATGAGTCTAGTTTTTCATTTCTGATTGCTGAGTAGTATTCCATCGTGTCTGTGTACCACAGCTTCCCGATCCACTCATCTGTTTTTGGGCATTTAGGTTGTTTCCAGGTCTTNCCTATTGTAAAGAGTGCTGCTATAAACATAGGGGTGCAGGTATTCTTTTGAATCAGTGTTTTTGTGTCTTTTGGGTATATTCCTAGGAGTGGGATTGCTGGATCCTATGGAAGGTCCATTCTTAATAAATTGAGGAACCACCATACCGCTTTCCATAATGGTTGGACCAGCTTGCATTCCCACCAGCAGTTCCATTCCTTTTCTTGATGTACTTTCTTTTACTCCTTCCTATCTGACCTTGAGAAGCAGTTCAAAGTTTACATCACTGAAGCAATGGTTCTCAACTTTGGCTGCTCCGTTCAAATTAGCTAGAGAGTTGAAAAGAAAAACCCAATGCCAAACCCACACCCCAGAGCAATTGAATCAGAACCTAAACATATGGAAACCTAGGTAACTCCAGGAGGCAGCCAGTGCTGAGAGACTCTGTTCATTTATCCAGCCCACCCACCTGAATTTTCCCATCTGAATTCTTTCTGTACTCAACCTACTTCCACATATTTTGTCTTTTTGTTAAAATTTGAAAATATATTCCCTGTGGATATGGTGTCGTGTCTTAAATGAACTGTATATACAATTTCTTAACTCACTTCTGACATACATAAATACATTGGATACCGGCTTTGTAGTTTACCATACTTATAAGGAACTATCATGCTTCTGGAATGCTTAAACATATTACATTTTTTCCTTATATTTTATGGATTTGTTAATCATGTACATAACTCTCTAACTTTGGGAGGCCAACTTGAGACCTACATATGTGCACGTTCTTCACTCACCCCCCACCAAAGCTCCATTTCCAGTACCTCCCTCCTTCTCCTCTTCTCTCTGTCCTCGCTGCTAAACAGTATCTTTTCCACAGAGTTTAAGAATTATTTTTTATGTGCTTTGCCATTTTGCTTTAAACATATTTCAAAGCTGATATCATGTAGTCCACATTTCTTCTAATTTGGTGATAATAATTTGTCGTTTTTGGCACAAGGTGCACGGAGAATGGTTATTTCAGCACATGCATAAGCAAATATGCAGATAAATTGAATTCAGCTGAAATGCCAAAGTAGCATATGAAAAGTAGAAGGGAAAGTTCATTTAATGATGTTGTATTATTGACAGACATTTTTCATGAGCCTGTATTTTCCCCAGTCAGTACAATAAAAAGTTTATGTTTTTATGAAAGTTTATTAATATGCATCATCAGTCTATCATATAATTCTTAGGATGAAATCATAGTCCAGCTAGGTTAGCGATTTAACTACATGATACTATGCTCTTTCACCCCCAATTTCAAAACCAAGATTATGACATTCTCAATTCATAAGTGGACCAAATAAGATGTAGCCTTTTAGTGAAAATATGTCTCCGGGGGGCCTCCCTGATGGCGCAATGGGTTGAGCACTGTACTGTGAAGCATCCGAGCCACTGTAGAGCGAGTTCGATCCCCGGCCAGGGAGGGGACCCATGTTGCTGACCTCTCCTGCCTCACCTGCTGCTCCCCTCAGCAGTGTGTTTCAGTCTGTCTGCCTGTTCTGCTCCCCACTCTGTCTCTGGTGAATCCTCTCACCTCCCGCAACTCTGGCCTGTACCCCAGCTCTTGTATGCATTAATAAATAAATCTTTAGAGAAAAAAAAAAGAAAATATGTCTCCGGTTTTAGCTTAGTTAAATGAATGCAAATGATGACTTTGTTTCATATTTCTCTTGGTTAGTGTAGAAGGAAAAGTTTTACAAATCATTTGGGTTTTATTTCCTACTTTCACTTTTTGCTCTGCATATATAAACGTGCTTGTAGGGTATGACTACAGGGGCATTTGGAAAAACTTGACAAATAACCCAATTATCAAGCAAGTGAGTGCATCTGAACCCACTGGTTTTATTCCCTTCACTTTCTCTTTACCACAATTCATGGTGAATCATGGTTATTTGAAAAACTACAGGATTAACTATTTGCGATTCAAAAATATAAACTAGAGTTATTTATCATTTTTCTGAGCTGCAAATCCTAACACATATTCAGTTAAAACTTTTAAAAATCAATTAGACTGGAAGGTTATATATTTTTCCTCATAAAGTTTTATCAACATAGTTGCACTGATTCTCCTCTTATCTTCTATGAGCTACTTAGTTTTTGCCAGAACCTGCCTTTAAGGAAAACATCCTTTCAGAATGAAGGGGTTAAAGAACTTCGAATTGTCTGCATGTGACTCTGACAGCATGTGACAAATTGCTTTAACCTTTAGCTACTCTGAATAACTTCTGACTTGTTAAAGAATAGCTAAACCCAGGTTGATTTCATAAAGGACTTCATTTTATTTCTGAAAGAAGTGATTATATGTGAAATGCTTTTAAACTTAACAATTATGAGCATTATCATTGCATGTCAGGCAGTACCTCTAGTGTCTGGATTCCCTTTATGATAAAGTCTG
Source organism: Galemys pyrenaicus (assembly GCA_019455555.1). Taxonomy (NCBI): domain Eukaryota; kingdom Metazoa; phylum Chordata; class Mammalia; order Eulipotyphla; family Talpidae; genus Galemys; species Galemys pyrenaicus. The sequence goes on from JAGFMF010012021.1 coordinate 11,799,690, forward strand.
ACATTTCATGTTAGAACTCAGTGTATCTTAATATCACTTCCCTAGCTCATTTCAAAAGGAGGCAACTTGAGGAACATTTTGTTCTTTTCCATTTGTATACCTCATGCAATGGCACTCTTGTTGATTAAAGGTAATTTGACAAATGGAATATAAAAGAGGATTATTAAAAAGAGCTAGCAAAAATGCATCATCAGAAATTCTGGAATCCTATAGAAATAACTTCTTACATGCTTTCTTTAATAATTTATAGTTGACATTTTAGATTCTGAGCAGCTCCTGAGTGAGGAGAGAATTGGACTAGACCCTGTGTATTGCCTAAGGTTTCACTTAGCTAGATGCTCTTATATAGGCATGTTGTAATTAGAGCCAGTCCTGGGTTTCATGACAAGGAGACATTAAAGCAGTAAAGACACGATATGCTAATAGGGGTGATTAAATCAAATTGACCACAACACTTAAACTGAACTCTGTTTAAGAGTGTTGTGGTCAATTTGATTTCAAGATACAGCTGACTTTTTTTTTTGGTTATTAGCCAGCATTATTTTGGCTGCAGCAAACACAAGTGGACTGTCTTCTAGAAGAGGAGTCAAAAGAAGTCTGTGTTTCATTGGCGTGGTGTTTCATGGCTTAGTGACAGAAGCTCACACATCTTTCATCTTGTGCTGAATCATTCTTGGAACTCATCTCCACTCCAAACATTTGCATCCTTTTGTCTCCTGGATCAGTCTACTGTGGGGCAGAGCGAAGTAATGTTCTACTGTGCACTCAGCAGACACCATGGATTGGAGATGATTTCTTGATTACATGGCTGAGATATTATCTTAAAAACTATTATTACCAGCAATGTTATTCAAGGAGGAATGAATGCAGAGAAATATCATGTAGAGAAAAATGTTGAAGTTAGGTTTGGTTGTATTGAGCAGGAGGTGACCAAAGATATCTAACTGGATATATGAGTAGCATTTGGTTGGTTGAATGTGGAGTTCAGGACAAGACTGACGAATGAGCTTTGATTATCATTAACACATAGCTTAGAGTTCCAATCATTACCTCAAATGAGTTACTTGAAAAGAACATTCTGACCCTTCAAGGTCAGTGGTCAGAAAAAGTAAGAAGAGGATAAATCACTTTGAAAAAACAACATTTAAGGAATGGGCAGAGAAGAAACCAACACACTGATGTAGAGATACAGAAAATATTTAGAGTGGGGATAACATAAGAAAGACAAATACCATGGAAATTGAAGATATACATTTTTAGAAAGTGCTGCATTGCTGCCATTCTCAAATGGTACAGAAAGAATCAATAAGATAATAAAGATTCAGTAAGAAGAATCATTAATCAATAAAGTAGACCACTGATAGATTTGACACTATGGAGATTTGGTTGGCATTTCCTAGGCAGTTTTTGTGGTAAGTATGTGGTGGGCGAGAGGTGAAAACTAGCCTTTCATTGGCAGAAAGTAGGAATGGGAGACAAGGAAGTGGAGGTAATTAGAATGGAATATTCTGCATTCCAGAATATTCTGAACAAGGAAAAAGGAAACAAGTGCAAAATTAGAGGTGGTGCCAGGATAAGGAAGAGATATTCTCTCAGGATAGAAGAAATCTGAGTATGTCCACTAGTTAGGGATAGGAGAATGGAGCATGCAAGAGAACTGAAGGATTGAAAAAAAGGTTATGGTACTAATGATGCTAAGAAAGATAATGTGGAAGAAGATTTCATATTGATAAACAGATGCTGTAATAGACAGCTGGATATCAGTAAGTAACAATGAAGTATGTATTATGTAAGGCATAGGCTTCATTAATTCTTAAATTGGCTTTTGAAATTACTGCTATCTGTGCCAGGTCTTTTTCTCTGTGTTCTTGAAAGTAATGCATTTCCTTTCCTTTGCCTTTTTCTGATCTATACTAATGTTCACATGACACCATTGTTGTTGACACAATGATGGCAGGACTGATTAAAATCAACAAATAATTCAAAATAAAGTATTTAAAAATTTGAATCTACCCAATATTTTCATAAAATTAAAATGTAGTGTCATTGAGTAACTTATGCTTTGTCCTCTTTTCCTTTCTGGCTTATCCTTAGGAAAACACACCAATGGGGGGATTATTCTAAAATTTCTTCCAACAAAAATAGTTCCTCAAACATTGTTTACTTCCCTGACTGCAACCGAATGATGGAAGTGGCTTGGACAGTGGAAAATTAAAGAAATGAAGTTTTTATGATCAGAACTTTTTGTCATTTAAAAAATTGTACCCACTTCCTTATGGCGTTGGTGATCCACCACAGGTGACCTTTCAGGCGCCTGTGGAACTCAGTCACACCATCAGCAGGATGAGAAAGGAGAGACAGGGGCTTGGAAAGACAGCCTGGGAGATTTATGCAGAATGAATTACAGGAAATAGAACCACATGCTGTCTGTCAGAAAATAATTTGCAGATTTAACACAATTCCTGATATTGCACCTTGGATTCCTTGAGATGTGAAATCACATATAACAGTTAATTATTTTTTCAAGTGTGTGTCATTAACAGCCACACTCAGTTATGCATGTTGTGATCAAAACTCTAAGGATATCCCTGGACATGCAGCAACCAACCTCTCTCTCATTCAAGCAGAGGAAGAGAATTCTGTAGCTCGATCTGACATTCTGGTAAAATCCAGAATGTCTTATGTCTGCTTTATTTGATACTTCTGACTTGAAAAATTGATGATGACTAATAATGTACACATTGTTACCTCTGGAGCACACACACACACACACACATCTCCTTTTTTTATATATGGGCTACTCAGAATTAAAATTTTAAGATAAGAAGATAAAAGCCTAAAGCAATAGTTGGGAGAGAGCAAAAACTGCCCAGTGTAAGAAAGACAAATAATAAAGAGCCAGGAAGATATTCTGCAGTATTCTGAAGAGGAGAAGGCATTTAAAATAAGGTCCCAAATTAGATAAACAGATTGGAATTAGGCAGTGAGGTTCAAATCTAGGAGGTGACACTTAGTAGTCCTTTGACACTGGACAAATGCTACAGGATTTTTAGTCATAGTTTACTCATCTGTAAATGAGTTGCTGTGAGTTTTCAATAAAAAAGGTGAAATAACAATCATGATGTCTGGCCTATGGGAGATGCTTACTAAATGCTCGCCATTGTTAGCCAAATTAAATAGGGATATTTAAGGGAAGTTTGAAATGGAAAGTGGATTCGAAGAGCATTGCTTATGTTAGAAAAAAGCTGAGAACTCTGAACAGATGGGGGAAGCTCATCGCTGATGACATTCCGGAGTAGAGAGCATCCTCACCAGGCTTTAACAGGAGATGCATCTATGCAGTCTAACTGGAGGAGAAAGGACAATGGCTTTGTGAAGAATTAAAAAAAAACACATATGCCTTGTCTGCCTCATACCCCTCCTCTCCACAATGTGACTGTCCATGACTACAGTAGTACCTGAAACCTGTACACAGTGGTGTCCAGTGGATGTGATGCACTGGATCACAGGAACCACTGGGAGTAGGGATGAGATTCCAAGGACAAAGCTAGAAAATCTCTATATGGCAATGATTAAAAAAAAATAAAAAGGATGAAAAAACAAGAGACAGCTCAAGGAAATGGGCAATTACAACCAAAAACAACCAACCAACCAACCAAACAAACTCAGTAAGATCAAAAGGTTAAAGATAGACCAAAGGGAACATGGGGGGTGGAGGGATGGAGGGCAAAGACGGGGATGAGGGCAGAAAGAGCACAAGGGTCTGAGGTGATGGTACATGGGTGGAATGGTGGTGGGAACTCCCTGGGGAATACAAATGTTGTCAAATACAATTAAATAAATCTTATAAGTCTTCTGAAAATCTATTATGAAGGCAATGGCTCTTCTGAAAAATGCAGCCTGTGTCTGTGCAAGAAAACCCACACATTTCAGTGTTTTCTTGCTCCTGAAATTCAGCCACCTCAGGCTAAGGAAAATCCATTTTAGGTAATTATTTATGGAAACAAAGTTTTTTGTAGTCTAGATAACATTAGTTTAAAACAAGGATTCTTTCCACTGATGTTTAGTGGGTTGTGACAGTGAGCATCAGCAAAAACACTAAACACCATTTCAGTGTAAAACTTGTCGGGAAACAACTGCGTGTGTTTTCAGCCTCCCTGTAACCAGGTGTGGCCATGACAACGGCATTGCCAGTGAAATGGGAGCCGAGGTGACCTGTGTCACTTACAGCAAGAGAGGGTCAAGAAGGCGACACCGCTTCTCCCTTTCTTACCGCTGGCTGGCTGAACATCCCTGGCAGCAGATCAGGAACACCCATTTATTCTTTAGAGGCAGGAAAGATAAAATTTTGTGCTAAACTGCTGAGGTTTTAGGGTTTCTTGCGTTCGGAGCAGCTGGTGATATCTTAAATAATCACTGTCAGTTTTCAGATCTATGCTAGAAGATTGAGCTCCAGGCCACTACTTGAGAATTAAGTAGCAAGTACATACAAGCGTATGTTCTTTTGGTATAGGTCAATCGGGTCCCGTTCCCCTGTTGCGTGTGCTGAATTTCAAATGGTACAGTGGGAAAGACAGCAGTGAATGAAGCCTCTGTTGTTCTCTGAGCCAGCAATGGAGGTAGGTCAGTTACTTTTCTCTCTGACTTATTTTAGTACAAGTCCTGTAGTAGAGCCTCAGTATGCTTCATTTTGGAAGGATGGCTTGAAACCATCCAGGCATCATACCTAATGGAAGGAAAGTGTGCTTGCTCTTACTGTTAGCTCATTGCAATTTGTATTCCCCATTAATGAAAAAGGGGACAATTCTCTTTCCTGTTTCTTAGGTATCTGTTTTTTTTTTAAGATTTATTTATTTATGCATATAAGAGCTGGGGTACAGGCCAGAGTCCAGGGCAGTGAGAGGGTTCACCAGAGACAGAGCCAGGAGCAGTGTGACTGAAACACTGCTGAGGGAGCAGCAGTTGAAGCAGGAGAGCTCTTATGCCATGTGGGTTCCTCTCTGGCCAGAGGCAGGGATCGAACTTGTGCTGCAGTCTGGATGGAAGGGAGACAATCATGAAGGGCTTGGAAGCTGCATCTTGAAGATAGCAAACCTTTGTCACTTTAGCTTCCTACATGAAGGGGGAAAGGACAACCCCACTGATCTAATCACTTGCCCAGCAAGAAATAAAGATCTATTGAGTTGGAGGCAATTACATTTTGGTGCCTTTTTCCTGCCATGACTAGCATTACTCTAACTTAGGCACATAAACTTCTCCTAAACTAAATATCTTTAAAGAGTTTATAAGTAAAAATAAGTACAAATCTATATATGTAAAAATACATAGGTAAGATCTTTATAATGCAATATCTATCTATCTATCTATCTATCTATCTATCTATCTATCTATCTATCTATCTATCTATCTCTTATCTGTAAAAGGATGTCATTGAATATGTTTTGGTTAGAATAGCTGGAATCTAGTAGTAAAAACATGGGTCAATACGTTAGGTGTTGCACTTGAACTGGTGTTGAAGTGAAATCTCTTACTGGTCTCGGCCAGGGCCCCATTCATTAAAAGAAAGTAAAGGAATTGTTTTGAATCAGAAGTGGCATTCATACTTTTCTTTCTTGAAATAGTAACTTTCTCTCAAATTAAAAAATTAGGGACATTTAGGTCAAAATTGCTTCTTTTTGAAATGAGGGTGATAGGAGAATGGCCAAATTTGTTCAGAATATCAAAGTTTCCTTGCAGCCCCAGCACCATTTACACCACAACCTGGAACTGCTCCAGCTAGATGAGCTCTACAGCTTCTTTTGAGTACAGCACATTGTCATTCTCTTGGGGGGAAAAAAAACCTTTTTTTCCCCCCCAATTGTGTTTTGTTGACAACCCCAAATTTTGCTTCTATTTCCTTTTTGATTAATAGTAACATACCTAGATTGAATTGATGGGAATCCAACGATATTTTATCTTCTTTTCCAAGGAACCTTCATTTGAAAACCAGTATATTCCAGTTCCCGGAGTCTGACTAAATTGCAATCTAGGATCTGTGTCAACATATTTGCAATTACTTCTGTAGAAGAATCTTTGGTGTCTGCTTTTAATGATAGAAATTTTGTTACCATTCCTTTGAGTTTTGGATTGGATTTTATTGCTGATGTTCTATGTGTGCATCTGTGCATGTGTGTGTGACTAATATCTGTAGCAATGATCAATAACACATTTGATTAGGGTTCTCTTTTAGTTTTATGGTGAAATCTGTTAATTTGCTAGGATATTGTTTTAAACTTTATTTTCAAGTATTATTGAACAAAATCCTTGACTGACTTTACCAGTCAGCATCTCAGTAGGAAACAGATGGGGTGCTTAAATGAAGTCATAAAAATGGGTAGGGTGTATGGAACACAGCACAACATAGTAAGTGTGGAGACCTAGTGAGAGTGGGATGCTGTCTTTATCTGTCTGCCTGAAGGAGAAGTAGGGAACAGTTACTGAAACTTGGGGATAGAAAGGCACTGGAGAAGGCTGCCTGAAAGGACTGAGGTGACTGAGGGATATCTCTAGCCCACAGCTTCATTGCAGAAAGGAGAAGGGAGACAAGTAACCCATTTTCCTGGTACTGTCTCCCTTTCATGTGCAGGGAATTCCCAACCTCAAATGGAAGGCAGAGGGCAAGGGAATCCATTTAGATGTTCCATACTTGTAAGCCTCAGGGACTGAGGGCAGTGAAGAAAAATTTAGAGTCTTGATTTGAAAAGGCAAGCAAAATATTCAGTTCATTGAGCATGGATCTCTGTTATGAATTTCATGAGAATTTGTAAAAATTAGAGTAGTTAGTACTTACGGTTACAATTTAATCATTTATTTAAGGTGCTCTAGCAGATTCTTAATTATAAAGATATGAAAACTCCAGGCCTTCTCAGTCCAGTGTTATAACTAATAACCACATGTGGCTATAAAAATTAAGATTAGTTAAAATTAAATACAATTACAAATTCAGTTCCTCAGTCACACTAGTCACATCTCAAGTGCTCATTATCTTTATGTGGTAAGTAACTGTTGTATATGGGCAGCACAGAAGGCCATTCCCACTATTATAGGAAGTTTTATAGGCTAGGCTTACTCTAGTTCCTTCATTACTTTCTGTATAATTTCTTTCCTTTGTTTTGACTCAAAATGAAAATAAAATGGCTTTTGGGATTATGAATTCTTTTCTGAAATCCTAGGTCTCAAATTATTCTGCTAGCACCAGAAGTTAGACTATGTTATTTTGAATTAGAGTGATATGGGTCCATGCCAAACAACAGCAAAAAAATGAGCTGTGGTCCTCTCAGACTTTAATGGAATATATTGAAAGGATCTGGTGCAGCTTCAGTGGTGGCATGGAAGTTGAGGAAAGACTATAGAACTAGCAAAGCAGAAAACCTAGGAGTTAAGTGCATAAGAGCTCCCGCACGCTCTGATTAAAGCCTGAATACTACACATCTCTTCTTTTTCTTTCTTTTTAAAAATTGCTTGTAGAGGAGTTCCTATTGATTATCAGATTCCTGTATCTGATTAGGAGGAAATAGGGTGCCTTGATATATGGGTACATCAAAGCACTACTCAATGAGGAAAAACCATTCTCCAAAGAATATCTGATTTGCTAGTACTAAGAAAAAGGAATACTGGGATAGAATGGTCAAATTTCCAATGCTGTTAAGAATAGTCCATACTTCACTATTTAACATTTACAGATCCTTCCTAAATATATATGATTTATGCATTTTTAAAATTGAAGTACCATTTGGTTTACAATATGAAGTATAGGAATACAGCTTCATGTCTCAGTAAGTGTATATACCACATACTCTGATCACCAAAGGTCTAGTTACCATCCACCACTATCCAGGTGACCCCCTCACCTTTTTTTTCTATAATCATCTCCTTACTATCTGGTGACCACCATTTTTTTTATTAAAATATAAGGACTGGTTTTGTTTTATTTGTTCATTTGCTTTGTTTCTGTGTTCCACATATGAGTGAAATGTCATGAAGACAAACAAATGTTGGTGATGATGTGCAGAAAACTCTTGTCTACTGTTGGTCAGGAAGTAGATTGGCACAGTCACTATGGAAAGTCATATGGAGTCACCTCAAAAAATTAGCAACAGAATTACTCTGTGGTTAAAAATTCTACTTCAAAGTATCTATCTGAAGAATATGAAAACACTAACTCAAAAAGGTACATGTATCCTTATGTTCATTGTAGTCCTATTCACAATTGATGTGCATTGATGAATGACTTGATTAAGGATATCACAATGGAATACTACTCAACTATGAAAAAGATGAAATCTTGCCATTTGCCATGACATGGATAAAAGTTGAGGTGATATCCTGAGAATAATAAGTCAGATAACTACAAATCATGCATTCTTAATGGGAGTGATGTTATCCTCAGGGAGGCAACATTTGTTCTTGGGGGCAAGGAATACCATGTATTTGTGGTAGGCTAAATGATGGCCCTTCAAATATATGCACTTTTTCCCCAGAAAAAGCAACTATGTTACTGTACTTAGTACAAGGGGTTTTGCAGATATGATTAAGTTAAGGATTGTGCTGTGGGGACATTATCCTGAATTGTTTGAGTGTGTATAGAATTACCACAGGGACTTTATAATGGGAGGCAGGAAGACAAGAGTTAGTAGCCTGTGATGACTGAAGCAGGACAATTGAATATGATGCTGCCTTTTAAGATGGAGGTAAGAGTTGTGAGCTAGGGAAATCAGGTAGTTGCTAGAGTCTGGAAAAAGTCAAGGAAACAGATCTTCCCCAATAGTCTTTGGAAGGAACACAGGCCTGCTAACCAGAACTCCAAAGATTATTCTTTAAACTGCTGAATTGTGGCAGTTTGTTAAGGCAGGAATAGGAAACAAATTCAATATTATAATAGCTTATGGCCCTCCAAAGTTCAACTCTGCATGACAAAATCTTATTCCTTTCTATTCTGTTTCTTTCATTAGAAAGAATTTAAATTTTATTTCATTTTCTCCTTGGGAAGGTAATAATAAAAGGTTGAGAAACACTGATAATAGAGTTTCAAAAATGTTCCTGCCTCTTACATTATTTATTATGTACAGTATGTTCACTCATTTCTCAAAGACAGACTATAGTTTGTGTCAATTCCTGAATGCCACCTGAGATATCTGTGCAATGTTTATTCCTTGTGGTTTCCTTGTGATGAACCCATCCTGATATTATCTACATTATGTACTACACAGCAAGATTACTCATCATCACTAAATGCTATTTAGGGCACTTGGGAAGAGGAGGGAAATTACTAGAGAAAATGACTCAGCAATGAAGGGAATGAGTGAGAATTAGAGTTTTCATTTCCTGCATTGATAATTTCTTCTTCATGAACCATTCCAGTTCCTTTTACCCTTAGAAGGTGTTACTTATCCAGTGATATGCTCTAAACATTCATTCCTTAAATATCTGGTATACTTTTATTATGCCTTTAAACAACTTGATAAAAAAAGCAGTCTTTACCAAGGGATTGAAATAAAACAGCACTTGCTCATGTTTAATGTACATGAGTTTGGACATTTGAATACACCCTTGAAACCATCATTGCAGTCAGGTAATCAACATATCCATCACCAAAAATTTCCTGTGTCCCCTTTTTGTGTGTGACAAAAATGCTTAATGTGGGATCTTACATCTTAAATGTTTAATTGCACAATACCTTGTTGTTAACTATAGGCACTGTGTTGTATGACTGTATACAGCTTGTATAACTGAAATTTTATAGCCATTAGACAGTGACTCTTAGTTTTCTCTTCCTCTTCTCCCGGCAACCCTCTGCTTCCATAAATTTGATTTAATTTAGCTTCTCTTATAAGGGGAATCATGCAATATTTGTCCTTCCACGACTGGCTTTTTTCACTTGGCATAACATCCTCCAAGTTCACCCATGTTATTGTGAGAGGACATTCATTCATTTTTTTAAAGGTTGAATAGCATTCTATTGTATATACACACCACATTTTCTGTATCCATTTATCTATCTGTGGATCTTTGGGTTGTTTAAATATCATGATTACTGTGAATAATGATGCAATGAACGTGGAGGTTTGGATATCTGTTCAATATTCTGATTTTAATTTACCTAGAAATGGGATTGATGGATCACATGTTCATTCTCTTTTGTTTCTTGAGGAACACTCATGCTATTTTCCTTAGCATCTGTATCATTTACATTTTTACCAATAGTGTATAGGTGTTGGAATTTCTCCACAGCCCCCACACTTTCTATGTTTTATTTTTCTTTTTATAATGTATCCTTTTACATGTCTTTGCAGACATGTCTATTCAAGAACTTTGCCTATTAAAATTTTTTGAGCTATTAATTTCTGCCACCAAGTGTAATTGTAAAAGAATGTTTCCCAGTGATTCCCTCTGATTCCATCATCTGTAGTCCCTGCAGGACGATGGTGTACAGTGTAACACTCCTTTTTGCCTGTTTCCAAAATGGCTTGAAGATCCCTGCATACTTCAGTAGCAGTCTTAACGTTTCAGTGAATTCCAGTCCACAGCTCTCTGGGTGAGCTGCCATGTCTGTACCCCGCAATACTTGTGGACCCTATTGCTCTATTGTAGAATTTTTTTTCTTGTATAGGAGTTTTCTCCATTGTGTGATAAAAACACCAGATCTATGGGAGAAAATAGAACAGAGTTTGGCTTGTAAAAGGCAATGAAAAACTTTAAGCACTCGGATGATCTGTTCAATGTCATATTGAGAACTTTAATTTACTATCTGAATTACTCTTTGTTTAATAGTTGGTGATCAATATATCACAAAATAAGATTTTCATCTACTTTGCCAGCAGCCAGATTGGCTACTACCAGTCTGGAAACACCATCCATCAAAAAATTTCCTGTTGAAGATTTTTTACAGATTGCGTAGATAGTGTGACCTCAGATGGCAAAAGTGATCTGGGAATGACTTATGGAAAAGAATTACTAGGATAAATGTATGTTTTTCCATTTCAGTAGAAATTAGTTGGCAAGGGCAAGTTTCTTTTCTGTCCATACTGTGCAGAGGGTTTTATGTGCCACTCACACTTACATAGTTGGTCTCACGGGACCACTTACTAGATTCCTCAGCATGAGAAGCCCTGGGGTGTATCTTACACCCCTACTTCCTGAGCAGAAGCTTAAAATTTTACAACTTGATAAAATTACAAACGTCACAAGTCAGTTTTGGCATTCTTTTATCTCTTACAGCTTCTGGTTACTTTATTTTTGAGACTTCACACTCATAGTTGGTGATAAAACTTTAAGAAAATTTTTAAAGTTTTTATCTGATATTTTATCTTATTAAAAAGTGTTGTTCAGGGTAGCTAATCTGCCATATTGTAAAATATAGAAGTTTTTCTGCCTTTATTTTCTACCTTTTTTTTTTAAAGGTAAAGAAACACAGAGTTAATATGATGTCTCCTAAGACCACACAGCCCTTTTGATACTGCTTTTAAGACAAGACCAAATCCAGATTTTTTTAAAAAAAGATTTTTTTAATTTATGCACACAAGAGTTGGGGCACAGGCACGTGGTGGTGGTGAGGTAGTGAGAGAATTCACCAGAGACAGAGTGGGGAGCAGAACAGGAAGATCAACTGAAGTACACTGCTGAGGGGAGCAGTGGGAGAGGCAGGAGGGGTCTGCTGTGACATGTGGGTCCCCTCCCTGATCAGGGATCGAATTCATGCTGTGGTGATTGAGGAAGCCCTTGAACTTGAATGCAGTGCTCAACCACTTGTGCCACAAGGGAGGCCCAAGACCAAATTCAGACTTTCTGACAATCCTGGCACCATACTTTCACATCTGTAATTAAAAGAAATGAGTGGTTTAATCAAAAATAACTTGACTATATGAAACAGATCTGTTAAAATTATGCTACGCCAAAAGGAAGATCTAGGTCATCTTAGAGAGCCCAAAGATGAGCTGTGTAGTCTGAGCTAAGAAAGGGTTAGCAGTGGATCTGAAAAATCATCCAAATTCAAGGCAGTCACTTTCTGTCTTTTTTGCTCTCAGGGTCTTCAACTTCCTCAATTCTCTCGTGCTGGGATCATCCTCTCTTTTTTTTCCTGTTAACTATCTTTCTTTACTGTATTTTTTTTGGCATATGTTTTCTCTCTTTTAAGTTGTCTTACAGTTAAATACCAACAGACTAAAGAGGGTCTTTCAATCTGAACTCCAATACTATGAACAGATGATAATTGACTCAGCTGAAGATTTTCTTCCAGTCACTTCTGGCCAGAGTGTTATCTTGGATGAAACAGCAGACTTTATAAAAGCAGGATATGGACATTGTTTAGAAAGAGAGATGAAGGAGGAAATGATTAAAAGAAAATATATGTCCATTTCTAGTACCATATGTATATAAATTTGTATATCACATATATAAAAATAATCATATATTTTATATATGTATACACAAAATTATACATATATAATATAAAATAATACACACATAAATTTTAAAAATAGGCCATGAATTACTGTAGAATACTTGGGTTCTTAAAGTAATGGGATGACTTTTCTCCCCTTTGTTAAAAAAAGTCAGAGTTAAGTGTAATCTTTGTCTTCATATTAGCCCCTATTTTTTCATGTAATGTGTTTGGAAGAGTGACATTTATTTCCTTTCCAAGGTCCATATGGAAGAGTCACTAAATGTGGTTTAATGCTTGAGACCAGCAAATGCATACCAAATATAAGATGCAAAAACATTACCCTTTGGTGCCTGACCTCTTACAGACAGTGGTTGTCAAAGAGAAGCCAGCTTATAGGTAGTTTTAATAAGTGGGATCATCCATCGTGAATAGGACAAGGCTTTCTTGAAACTGCTACTGATTGTGAGCCAAATTCAGATGTTTTATCTCCTAAGTATCTATAGGATCAGTTTTGACCTTATTTTATTTTATTTTTTTGTCTTGGAAATTAAAAAAAAAGTTTATTTAGGAAAGAAGGGTAAAGAGTAAAGACTCCCAGGTATATGGTACCTGGGAGGGGCAAAGAGAGCCGTCAGTTTATTTCTTGCAATCATTCTCATGATGGAAATTCAAGTTCTTTGACTACTGGGTAGAGGAAAAGAAAAATGCAAAGTTATCATCTATCACCAAACAAAGTCACTGTAAGGTAATGGTGATGGACAGTGACTAGATTTATTGTGTTAATCACTTTGTAATGTATACAACTATCAAATCATTATATACATCTGAATCCAGTGAAGTGGTATATGTTAATATATCTCAAAATTTATTTTAAAAATCAAAGAAAGACAAATTAGAGAAAGACAGAGAGAAAGAGACAGAGAGGGAGAGAGGGATATTATTTTGAACAATTAAGGGAAATGTCTTTAAGGATTAGAAAATTGTTTTCTCAGGAGATTATGTGAGAATACACATTTTTAAAAGAATACTAAAATCATTTGTATGTTTGGAAGCTTTTCTGAAGTGCAGAATAGTTACTAGAGAAGCATGTAGGAGTTTTCAAAAATCAAAGGGCAATAATATTTCTAAATACGATTTGAGAAGAGAGAAGAAAAATTGGGATGGGTTAGTGTTTATCTACAAAGGGAATAGGAAGAGCATTGTAGGGAATTGGAAAAGAAACAAATGGGACAGTTTAAATTTGTTGCAGTTTTTGTTGGAAAGATTATCTGTCCCTTTAATATTGCCCAAACTCCCAGCACTTGTCAAACAAATTGATTATGGAGTCTCTATTCCCTGACACATATTGTGATAAGCATCACAATATTACAATAAACTCATTTTGAATTATGCTACAGTTGAGGTTCTTCTGAATAATTTTTTTGGTTGTATACATAATATTATGCAATACAATTCTACAATAAGTGTAGGATAATTTATATCCTGGAAAATAGCTCTGATTTTTACCTTCTCACCCTAACCCCAGTATCATTTCAGGAGAGAGCTACTGTCTTTTGGAAATTAACAAACTCTCATAAAAAAATAGAGAAGATAATAAAACTATATTCCTAAGAAGCTAGGGTCTATATTATGCACCAATGTAGAAAATATTCTTAAGTAAGTGGTGAGTTGAGGGGCCTGCTTGGTGGTGCAGGGGTTAAAGTGTCAGCACTATCAAGCTATTGCAAGCCACTGTGGTTTGAGTTCTATCCCTGGCCAGGGAGCCGACCCACATGGCACAACAGACATAACCTGTCTTGCCCGCTGCTCCCTTCAGCAGTGTATTTCAATCAATCTGCCTGTTCTGCTCCCCACTCTGTCTCTGGTGAATCCTCTCATCACCCCCACACCTCTGGTCTACACCCCAGTTCTTGTATTCATATATAATTAAAAATATATTTTTTAAAAAAGTAGCAAGTTGAGTACAATATATGTATTCAATTATTACCTGTTAGATGAGTGGACAAGGTACATGTTCCTATGGTTCTAAGGAGAATAAATGGCACAATATACTATCTTGGACTTTTCATTTTATTTTTCAGGGTATAATCAGACAAGTAAAATAAAAATAAATGTGATATTGAATTGATTTGTAATTTAGGCTTAGAAATCCAGGAGTTTCTGGGTCATAAAGTGATGGTTAAGGTTGAATTGACATAATCTACATTAACTGCTAGTTTGTCCCTGAAGACCTGTCCAGGGCTCACTGACATTAAAGAGAGTAAGAATTATGAACTGCAGCCTTCCTGAACACATAATTTATCTCTTTTCACCAGGCATTTACCTTGAATAGTGATGAGTATATTAAAATATCATAAATAATAAGTGATAAATTTTATTTTGGAATTTTAAAATAAAAATTTAAGGGAGGATGGATGCCATAATGGAATGAACTGGGAAATGAAATCACATTTTTTAGTAAACTTAAAATAGAATTTTAAGTATAATGGGAACTCCTTCATATTTTCCAATATAATCAAAATAGGAGAAAATCTTGGCTAATAATTCAGGATATTTGTTTTGGTTGTTCTGCTAGGTTGATATTTAAAATGTAGAGGTAACACCCTATCCTTTGACTTCTCAAGGTCTGACATAAAGTACATGTCACCCTCAAACGGGACATAACTAATCACCCTAAATTCTAGGTTAATTAGAATTCTCTAGTTTGAGAACCCACTCATCAGAGCTTTGTGGACAGTTTATGGGAGAGAGCATTTCAAACTTCAGAAATCATCTCAGCCTTCTTTCTTTTCATTAATAAGATGTTATAGTACTGTGTTGCTTTAAAAAATGTTTGGGCCATTTGAATGGCAAGAATGTCACCCAAAATATTATATAAAGATTCCATTTTCCACAGGGGCAAAAGGACAAAGCGTTAAAGACAGAGAGTTAAATTTCAGTTTTGAATTGAATGTATCTTGAAACATGAGGCAATATATCCTTGGTTGACTACAGCAATGTGTAAGATGAAATACCTTTTACAGAATCCATCTTGAAAAGTATAAGCCAATGACAGGCAATCAGTTGTTTTTCAAGAAGAGATAAGAACATAGTTAAAAGCCTTAATGTTGATGAGAAATGTGCTCGCTAGAGCTCTGGGGATGGAATGGGTTGTTCGTAGGAAAAGAGCTTTAAGTTTTCAGGAAAATTGTAAGTGCAATAAGATGTCACTGAAACAAAGTTAAATCTCTCGTCAGAGCAATAGGCCCAAAGATAACTTTTTTGGCTTTTTTTTTCACCTGCTCCTCCAGATTAAATGATACTCAGTTTTATACTCACCACTTTCCCCCCCTTTCACACTAGCTTCTATCTGTGCCATTGACCTCTGTATTCAGACTTCCCCTGACCTTGAGAATCAGATTCACATTCCTAATGGACAACATCACTTGTGTTAGAATGTGGCTGAGGGGTTACCCAGGGACCCCAAACTATTAAGGGGTCTAGGCTGTATCAGAAGCTCAGACAGGGCCTCCCTGGTGGCACAGTGGGTTAAGCAACACACTATGAAGCAAATCGCAGCCACTGCAGCACGAGTTCAATCACTGCCTCCGGCCAGGGAGGGGACCCACATGGCACAGCAGACCTCTCCCGCCTTGCTTGCTGCTCCCCTCAGCAGTGTGCTTCAGTCAGTCTGCCTGTTCTGTTCCCCACTCTGTCTCTGGTGAATCCTCTTACCTCCCTGGACTCTGACCTGTACCCCAGCTCTTATTTGCATAAATAAATAAAATCTTAAAAAAAAAAAGAAGTTCAGACATTTGTGCACAGAAAGGGACAGGGAGAAACTCAATGATAGATTTTTAATGTAATTGGTATGCATAAAGAAAGAGAGAGAAGAAAGGGTTTCAAATAATAGCATTCCAATAAAACTCCAAAAAGTTCTCTTCCCTTCCCCTCATGGGCAAATGCCTAGCTTAACAAGGTCAGGTTCAAAACAATGGTGGCCTGGAAGCTTGACGTAAGTCTAAGGAACCTTCTGGAGGGGAACCACAAGAAAGGAGTTAGGCTGGTTTCAGAGAATTGGGAGAGAAGGAGACACTCAAAATTCAAAATATACCACATCAAGATAATGGCTGCCATCATCTTTGCCAAGGACCAGGAACAGCCTCCCGACTTATTCATCTAAGTGTCTCTTCTCCTTCACTGTCTCTTCTGTTTCTTCTCCTCTCTTCATTCCACTGCCATGATATACCCATCCTGCTCCTTCCCAGCTTCCCTCTAACCTCTATCCCCATTGAGGAAGTCTGATTCATGGCATGTAAGTGGGGGTGGGGAAAATGGCTCCCTGCCTCCATGGAGGTGCATCTGCAATACTTGGATGTCACAGATGGCTTGAAACTAATATCATGATACCCCCTCCCGGTGTTATGTAAGAATGGTTCCTCGTCTAGCATTCTAGTCATTGTTAGTGATTCACCTTTCCTCTAGTTGCTCAAGACATAAAATGGGACAGGGTTGCTAGTTGCCCATGCAGGGTTTTTGTGAAAACCAAAAACAGTTGTCCTTTCTCTGGGTGCACACAGGTCTTTTTGACAAGCAAAGTTCACTTTGGACATCTGTCCTCTTTCTTACTGCTTCAGTTCAGGGCATGATATATACAACTGTATGTAGTAATTCCCATTCTACCACTGTCCTGAGAGCCAGAATATTATTGTTATTTTTCCTTATAATCCTTATTAACTCTGCTTTAGTCCATGTGACCATCATCAATCAGTTCAACTTTCTCTGTGTCCTCCTAGTTGGATGGCAACTGCTTACATGCCCATATCAGTCCTCTGAGGACATCACATTTAACCATTTCACTCCCTGGCTTGAACCTCTCATGTAGATTTCTATTCCTGAGAGAAGAGCCTCTAAAACTGCTCAGCATGACAGAGGAGGTTGTACAAGTTCTGTCCCCCATGGGCAAAAGCTCCATCTTTTGTCACTACATAGTTGAGTCCCAGCCAATGACGGTTCCCCAAACAGCTCAGTAACTTGCTGTGTGTAACTCGCTGCTTCTTGCAGCCTTGTCCGGTTAGCCCTTTCCCACTTGGTTGGAATTATCTGTGTCTGTTATCTGTACCTATGGTTTATTCTTAGACTGCTAGTTCATTGAAGACAGCAAATATGTCTCATTCCTTTTTGTTTCTAATTCAATTTCTGGATCACGGCAGGGTTTCAAATGCTTGAATTAAAACAACTAGGAAAAACTTATCTTAATATCTTTTTGGGTGATGCCAAACCTTCAATCGACATTTTTGTTTTTAATTTACCTGGTGTCCTGGAGGCCCTTCAATGTACATTTGATACTTTTGCTATCATATAAACACAGTTTCTGGGTTACCTTGAGGAAATTTCTTAATATGAATCAAGTAATCTGACAGTTAAACCAGCCAGAAAATAATGTGGAGTCTCTGTTTTTCTTCCCCCAGTGAACTAAATCACTAAACCTGGAAGACTTGCTTGGCATTCTGTAAACTCACTAATAGAGAATTTTGGGGCACTTGCAGGTAAGGTTTTAGAAATTTCACTGGTCTATGTATCTTCTTTTGTGTCTGACGCTCCTGCTGTCCGGCTTTCCCAATACCCTCCGGCTGCTGTTCTGGGTCTGTGGAAGTTCCCATCAGTTTTCTCTTCCCAGAGCAGTGGTTTCTTCTGCACACACCCTGACTTCAAACCTGGCCTTCTTCCAGGGCCACCATTTTTTACTGACTGCCAGGAGGGACTCAGCTCATTAAGTTAATTTAATTAGCACATGAATAACTATTATCTGACTTAATCTGTGGCCTGTCTCAAGTGAATCTAAAATTTAAAAGAGGCTATTTTGTATCCCAAAGGAAGGATGCTTGAGTGAAGTGTTGTATCCTATCTTGATACCTCTTTAATTATGCCAGGCAACACCCATGCTTATTCCTCTCTCCTAAGTCAGTCTTGCTTGAATATAAAAACACTCAACTTGATGCTTTTGTAAAGCCTTATAAGTATTATTTAGTGGCAAAGTACACTAAATGTACTAAATATGTGCAAAAACATTTCAAAGTCAACTCGGGGGCCTCCCTGGTAGCACAATGGGTTAAGCACCACACTATGAAGAATCCGCACCCACTGCAGAATGATTTAGATTCCTGACCAGGGAGGTGACCACATGGCGCAGCAGCCCTCTCCTGTTTCGCCTGCTGCTCCCCTCACCAGTGTATCTCAGTCAATCTGCCTGTTCTGCTTCCCACTCTGTCTCTAGTGAATCTTCTTACCCCCCACCACACCCTTGGCCTGTACCCCAATTCTTGTATGCATAAATAAATCAATCTTTTTCTTTTTTTTTTTAAAAAAAACAAAGTCAACTCAGGTGATTATTTCCTGTGGATGTCAGTTGTAAGAGCAAATTGTTGAACTGACGAGGAACAGGTTTAGTTTTGACATCCTTCACCACAGTCCCATGGCGAGAAAGCCTGAAGAAATGTGGTCTATTCTCTTCTCCGATGTTAGTATGTATTGTGATGATAAGGGATGTTTGAAAATTTCAGTACATTTTTCATAGTGACAAATATGTGTTGGAAATATGCTATTTTCAGGGCAGTGTACAATGAATAAGACATGATTCCTGTCCTTGCATAGCTTATTAGAGGTTCTCATGCCCAGATAGAAGGGAGGATGTGATAAACGTTCTGCAGGAGATATGAATAGCCTTCCTGAGCAACCAGGTGAAGATTAATTCTGTGTGGCAAATACTGAAAAGATTGTGCAAAGGGGTGGCATCTGAAGAATAGCTGTACTCTCAAAAGGTGGTGATAATCGACAAGGTTTTTCCAGATAAAGAGAGGGTATAAGCCAAAATATAAAGGTAGGAAGGGAGAGGAAGCTGTAGACAGTTGCTGGAGGGTTTGAGAGGGAGAGAAAGGTCAGTATACTACTGTATGTTTTGACTGAGAAACACATATGACTGCTTCTTTGTGGTCCTTGAAAGGTAATTTATGCTTGCACTTTTTGGTTATATAATGTATTTAAAATTCAATTGTTTTCAATTGTCTTGATTTTAGGGTGTGTAGAAACTCTTTTTGCTATCAACTAATATAAAAATTTATCACATTGTTCCACAGATTGATATTTAAATATTATGTAGTAAAGTCTCATATTGTTGAATGAGTTAAATTTTCTGTAGTTTTTGACTGTATCAGACCACATAAATGTGTCTTAACAAGTAATTATTGAGTACCACCTGTATACCTGATGCCATTTTTGATTCTGTGAATAAGATGTTCACAGAATTTACAATCTAGTTAGGGGGATGGGATGTAAATCAAGTAGACAAGTAAACAAATAAACAAAAAGCTTTTAGAGTGATAAATGTACTGAACAGTTGCAGTGGCAACAAAAAATAGTAAATTTCAGTGACTTAAGGAAATACCTATCTCTTCCTCTCAAATCTGGCCTCAGCTGTGGTGATTGTTCCAGGCTGTGAGTGAGTGCTGATCTGTTTAATGGGTCTGTTATCCCAGGATCCAAATTGAAGGTAGAGCAGTTGCCTCAGGTAAACTTTGCTCCTAAGGTGGTGAAGGTCTCAAGAACTGTAAGAGAACTGGTGTGCCATACTGACCCTTAAATCTCATTGTTACTTCCAATCACATTTCAGCGAACAAAACGGGTCATATGACCAAGTCTCAGTTAATGACTGGCATCATCCTGGTGGGTCTGTCATCTGGAAGAGTCACTATTGGTTGAAAATAATCCAATCAACCTTAGAAAATAGATCAGTAAGAGTAAGATCTTAAAGAATAATGTATATCATAAAGAAAAGAAAATCAGATAACAAGGCATGATATCTTGGAGTAAGATTTTTTTAGATGAAATGGTCAGGGAAGAAAAAACTAGGTGAGATATAAATGATGAACAAGAGAAAGTCAAGGAAAGGATTAAAGAAAAAGCAGTCTAGACCTAGGCAATAGTAAATGCAAAGGCCCTGTGGTATGAATGAGCTTGGATTCCTCAAAGGGTGGAAAGATGGCCACTGTAGCTGAGGCATGCCAATAATGTGACTGGGAGGTGTTCACAACAGCAGACATGATTCAGAGCATATGGGAAATTGAAAGTTGTGGAAGGACTTTTCAATGGGAAAACATTAGACTTTAAGACAAGGTAGTGATATAATTTATCTATTTAAAGTAATCTTTTTCTGCTATATAGTTTATGGACTTTGGGAGTGAGGGTGGGCAAGCGTGGAAGCAGTGAGTTGAATTAGGAGACTACTGTAGAAGTCTAGAAGAAAAACAATGATTAATTGGCAACAAAATACGAGGCAGGAAAAGGAGAAATCTAACATAGGGTACATATTTGTATATATATATGTAAGATTTATTAATTTTTCTGTTGGAAGAGACCATGCGGTTTTGAATAATCTGAGCAGACACACAAGATGGCGGAAGATAACAAGGCATGATATCTTGGAGTAAGAGATATGTATGAGATATGTATGGCCTATGTATGAGAATGTTCTTTTTCTTTTTTCTTAAAGATTTTATTTATTTATGCATACAAGACCTAGGATATAGGCCAGAGGTGTGGGGGTGTGAGAGGATTCACCAGAGACAGAGTGGAGAGCGGTACAGGCAGATGAACTGAAATACACTGCTGAGGAGAGCAGCGGACGAGGCAGGAGAGGTCTGCTGCGCCATGTGAGTTCCCTCTCTGACCAGGGATCGAACTCGAGCTGCAGTGACTGTGAAAGCCCCACAGTGTGGTGCTCAACCCCTTGCACTACAAGGGAGGCACTGAGAATTGTTCTTTGAATGTCTTTTTTGAGGTCAGATTTTGCTTCTTAAGACATGTTTGACTGAGAGTAATTCCTGAATCATTCTGAATCATAGAGTCCATAATTCCAATAAACAAATAAATGGGTATTGAATGTATAGGGAATGACACCAAAGCCAGGTAATTGTTCAGAGGACTAAATATTGAAAGAAATTCATATACAATACAAATAGTCTCCATGGATAAGGCTTAGTTTTTGTTGCTTTAACATGGTCATTTGTTTGCATTCATAAGAAGATGTTCTATGAACAGGCAGTTCCATAAGTTGTGCATTCTTGAAACTGGTATAGTGGTGGCAGTACTGGCTTATAAATTCACTGAAACTCTTACATAAAATATCAGTGTTGTTTTTTCAAGTCTCCAAGTGGGTGCTGTCTCTGGGAAATACAGGAACTGCTGAAGCTAGAAGTTTTTCTAAGCATGGATTTATGATGTACATTCTTGAGAGTCATCCGCTTATGGGTTGACCTATATGCTGCTGCCAGGAATAAGGGATAGTGTACCATAAGCCTTATCAGTTAATATAGCAAGTTTTCTTGTAATGGAGTGATTAAACCGTTGTTTTAGTGAAAGCAATTAACATGGAATTGAGTTGTCAGGGAATTGCAGGTAATGTAACAATTTTTCAGACAGGGTTCTGACATTTTCTGATAACATCTTTTATATTTAATTACCACTATGACTATTTGACTGTTGTTTCTGAGACATGAACTTCAACTACTTTATAAGTCCAGAATTGGGGAGAGAAGTGACATTTTTACAAGTAGCTAAATTTGCTTTTCTATTTTTTCACCCTCACTCGAACTCTTCATAGACAGCATAAGTAACATCCCCAAGAAAACATAAAATGATTTCAAGTTGATATTTCTAAGAAAGATTTCTAATAAAGATTGCCAGTTGGTGTTTCTAATAAGGATTCCTTACCCAAATGGGTTTATCATAGATGTGCCACTACCATTCTTATGATAAAAGGCACAAAAATATCCCCCATTAAATATAAAATTATTTCCAGTTGGTATTTCTAATAAAGATTCGACTAGTAATAGTTGTGTATAGATCTTTGCAGCTTAATTGGGTCAACTTAACATAAATAATCTGAGTTCCTTTAGGTATGTGTCAATCAAGTTCCAGAAGAAATTGTGTAAATCAGTTGGCTCAGTGTCCCACCCACAGAGGGTAAATAACATTAAGGAAACAAATAAGGGATGAGGGCCTCCCTGGTGGTGCAGTGTGTTAAGCAAGGCACTATGAAGCAGACCTTAGCCACTGCAGCACGAGTTCGATCCCTACTGCAGGCCAGGGAGGGGACCCACATGGCGCAGCAGACCTTTCCTGCTGTGCCCGCTGCTCCCCTCAGCAGTGTACTTCTGTTGATCTGCCTGTTCTGCTCCCTGCTCTGTGTGGTGAATCCTCTCACCCCCCCACACCTCTGGCCTGTACCCCAGTGCTTATATGCATAAATAAATAAATCTTTAAAAAAAACAAGAAAAAAAAAATAAGGGATGAGGTATCCAAAAACTAGCACCCAGGAAACTATTAAAGTCCCTGGAATTGTAGAAAAATAGCATTATTTGAGTCTAATGAGAATAGGAACTTTTTTATACAGTTAATGATATTAACTCTAGTCCTGAAAGAATGTTAATTCACAGAAAAATAGTCCAAAAGATAGAGTGTAAGGAGAAGGAGCATAACGATTTCCATTGTGGCTAGTTTCCTTCTTGTGATTTTCACTAAGTCCCACGTAAGCCTGGCTGCAAGGAACTAGATGGTTTGAACCCTTGGGCCAGTCCTCCAGAAACAGAACAATATATATTTAAATAATTAAAAGAACAGGACACAATTTATAGTTCACAGCTATGCTATTTATTGTAACCTGAAATATGTTCCTGATTATCTGAAAGGTTTAACATTTTTTTTCTACACAGTGATTTAAGAGTTGTGGGATAATGTCAGTTGAACAAGGCCTTGGGAATTGTGGACTCTAGTTCTGCCTCAAAATAAGCATGTGACCTAGGCAACCCATCATGACTGTGAACTTTTATTTCCTCATCTGTAGTATGGGAATGATTGTTTCTGATCCATGAAGATCATTGTAACTACTATGTAATCACAGATAACATCAATATGTATTCAGGAATGTACACAGCCAAAATGTATATAAAAATAAAAGTCATATATATATGATTTTAGTTTTATTACTGTTTGAGTTTATCCATAATATCACACTTAAAACAGTAAGGTTAGTTGAAAGTTGACATAAACACAGATGTATTTTGTACAAAAAATCTGCTATAGTCTTATGATATGAAATTAAATGTAAATATTTGGAAACAGTAAAAAGAGAAAGCATGAGAAGTTGCTAGATTTCCAATACTACAGAGATGGTTATGTACTTATGTTGCCCTGACAATATTTGTTTGCAAATAAACATCTGTAGAAGGCTGAAGATAACAATAGTGAAGAATTGACTGCTTTTCATAGGGTTGCACTATTGAATTAGAGTTGAATCTTCATCTCTGGTTCTTCATTTGGGCAAGTATTTATTTTCTTCTAGATTGCTTTTCTTCTGCTTGTATCTTCTTTTCCACATTCAGCTTTCCTGTTTCTCCTTCAAATTCTATGTTTGTCTAACTCAGATGTGTTTGTTTTAAGAGCAGTTGTAATTTGGCATGTGGTAGAGGCTGAGGGCTTCCTAAGAGCTGTCAAAACATACAAAAGAAAGCTAGTGGATAAAATTGTTTGCTGAGACTGAAAACTCAAAGTTCTGTAAGTTACCCACAAAGAAAGAACTGGCCTTAAGGTATAAAGAGACATGTCTGGGAAGTGTCCTTTCTTACAGAGTTGATGGGAATAAAGCATACTGTATATATTGTATATAAAGCATAATGTGATACAATGGGTTAAGTTTGGGTGATTTTCTTCTACTGCTCCCAAACTACTTCTGTATTATCTCTACTGATGGCACCCAAATGCACAGTACAGATTCATAGAAATCACTTTTCTGAAACTCAACCCCATGCTGCATCTAAGAGAATTCTGTTGACTGTGTTTTTAAATACATGTATTGCTCATTCACTGGCTTGTCTATTAAAGTGGCTTGTCTATTTAAGTATTTAAGTGTTGGGCACTGTTCTTGATTCTGCAGATACAAAAGTGAATACATCTTCCTGGTCTTGACCTCACAGTGCTGATAATGTACTGAGAAAGAAAATATAAACACACATACAAATGTACCTTTACAAATTGCTGTATTACAAGGTGCTATGTTATAGAATAATTCTAAATGATCTAATTAAAATGGTAATTAGTTGCCATCCCTGAAGAGGTAACATTCAAGAGGAGGCATGAAAAGTGAGAAAGATCCACTTGTGCCAACATTGGGCTGTAGGAAGGTGTTTAGGGTGGTGGTAGGAGCTTGTGTAGAGGTTCTGGAGAGAAAAAAACATAACTTGAAATATTGACAGAAAATCATGATTGAAGAGGGTATTATAAACTGAATGTTTGTGTCCCTCCCCAATTCATATATTGAAATCCTATGCTCCAGTATGGTGGTATTTGGAAATTTAGGAGGAAATTTGGGCATTTAGGAGGTGATTAGTTCTAGAAGGCAGAGCCCTTATGAATGGCATTAATGCACTTTATAAAAAAGACCCAGAGAGTTCCTTGTCCCATTTGTCATATGGGGACCTATCTATGAATCAGGGAGTGGGTTTTTACCAAAGTCCAAATCTACCAGCAGATTAACCTTGGACTTTCCATCCTCCAAGACTGTGAGAATTAAATTTCTGTTTCTAGAAAGTCATCTGCTCTGTGGTATGTTGTTGTAGTAGCCTGAGCGACAAAGACAAGACGGGTGGGGAAGTAGACATAGGCAAGATTAGAAATTTGCATTTTATTTTCATTGTAGTCAGAAGTCATCGAAACCATGGGAAGACATGATCAATCTCATATTTCAAAAAGTTGGTTTTTGTTATTTGATATAGGATGAATTTGAGGTTGGATTTTGATTGGATTAAGAGTAGAGGCAGAGAAAAACCAGTTTACTGCTAGCACATTGTCAAGGTGAGAGATGATTGTGTGTTGTAGAATGTTGGTAGCAGTAAAGTAGAAACTAAATAGGTATTGATGAGGTGGAAGCTGTGTCTGCCTCTCAGGGGTCCCTTCTGGATGGAGCATTCATTGCGCCAGCTACTAGATGTGCTGACGGCTAACCACGTAGAACTTAGTCCATCTCAAGAACTAGTCCTGTGCCTGACAAAAGTCCCTCATTCGAGATCATAACTCTGTATTGTCCTATTCCAGTAACTGGTCAATGAAGGTGAGGTCCAAAGACCCTTATTTTATTTATTTATTTATTTATTTATTTTTTTTAAGATTTATTTATTTATACATACAAGCACTGGGGTACAGGCCAGAGGTGTGGGGGGTGAGAAGATTCACCACAGACAGAAAGGGGAGCAGAACAGGCAGATCAATAGAAGTACACTGCTGAGGGGAGCAGCGGGCACAGCAGGAGAGGTCTGCTGCACCATGTGGGTCCCCCCCTGCCCGGCAGCAGGGATCGAACTCATGCCGCAGTGACTGCGGTTTGCTTCACAGTGCGTTGCTCAACCCACTGTGCCACCAGGGAGGCCCCAAAGGCCCTTATTTTATACTGTTTCAACTCTGAGAGCCTATTCTACTTCTAGAGGCCGATGTGAAATCAGGTAAAGTTTCTTGTGACTGCATCACAGTTCAACCTCTCTCTACCCATCTTGTCTCCCTAATCCTTATAGATATTTTCTAGCATCCTCTCCAATAGACTTATAAAAAAATCTCTTTCTAAGCCTGTTTCAAACCTGGATGGAGACAATTAAACATCAGTCTAAAAGGGAGAATTAATGAGATTTTTCAATAGAGCAGAGAGGAGTGGATCTAACATGCAAACTCAGGAAAATAGAAGACTCTGTTATGTTTCCAAGGTTTCTGACTTCTACCTCTAGGAGAACGATGATGCCTCTTATTGATATTTGAAAGACTATAGATCACTAGTGTTCTGAATATGTTTTCTTTCGGAAGACTCCAAGATTTTTTGTCCTTAAGCAGGAAATGTCAAGTATATAGTTTGTTAGATGAGTTGTACCCTTTTGCCCCCCACTACCACTTCTCATTCTCATCACCCTTTCTCACCTAGAGTTCTGTATTAGCATCTCTCTTGTCTTCCTGTTTATAACCTTGTTCTTCTTGTATCCTTTTTACATTCTTAGGGTACCATTATATAACTCTGTGATTTAAGTTTCATACTTAAAATGCTTCCACAGTCCCACTGTATTGAGTGTGAAGTCAATATCCCTTAATCTAGTTTGTAAGATCTGCCACCTGGATTTGTTCCAAATGGTTGGCTTCATCTCTTTTCCCTCTCTTCTTTTATTTTTATCACGCTGAGCTTTTTCATGCCTTGAATGCAATATGTTTTGTGCCATCTTGGGACCCTTGCAAGGGTGTTTCCTTTGGCAGACACTTCTTGACCACCTCCTTTCAAAGGGCCTACTCCTAATATTTTTCAGATATGAGAGTTTAAATGTTAACACATTGCAGTGAGGACTTTATCCTGGAAGATCCCCTGTGACATATCTCAGAGGTCACTATACTTTGTTCATCGTTCTACTTTTGTTTTGACAGGTCCTTGACAACTTTTTCTGTAAGTCTGGTCATAATTCTCATACAATTCTGTTTAATTTTTCTATAGAGACTTGCTCCTTCTCTTAGTTTCCTTTTATCATCAAATCAAAAAACACTGAAAAGTACTGAGAACTTCCTTCGGAGACCTCAGGGTATAGGTTTCCATTGCAATTGACTTCTAGGCCAGATAGAAGTTAATTAACTTCTCTCTTTACAGCTCACTGACCCCTCCCCCAGTATCGCCTCCTGGTCACTGGAATGAAAGAACCTAGAACCATGAATGGCAGTTTTCCATACTGTTATAACCATATCTTCACTGTATAACTGTATTCACTATATAACCATATCTTCACTGGAATGAAAGAACCTAGAACCATGAATAGCAGTTTTCCCTTACTAAGGCATCCTAGGAAGATGTCAGTTTCTAGCACTTGCCAGCTTTGGGGTCCTTTGCTGAACCTTGCTCTGTATAACCATATCTTCCTGGCAACAAATCCCCCCAAATTGTCCCTAATTGTATTTTTTAATTGAGGCTCATTGGTTATAACCCATAGTATGAATTACTTTTTTTTTTTTACCATTGTCTTACAATTTCTTTATTAGAAGTGACCCTGTTCAGAAATTTTAATCTCTTAAATGCTGAGAGGGTAGAGATTCCTGTTACTGGGTATTACTGAGCATGAATTTCAATTAAATGGCTTGTGGAGTCCTAAAAATTTTCTAAGATTGTCCCTAGAGAAAACTTAAGAGTGACTAGCAGTCACACTTAACATTCACAGCCTTGACTTCAAGCTTTGGAACTGCTAACTATACATGACAATCTTGAAACATACTTTTGATTTCTATCTGCTGAGTGACTGCATTCACTGGAGACCTAGTGCTCAGAGGTCATATCTAGACCCTGTCTCTTCTATATCAGGGTCCAATTAAAAGGGGTTTTGTAGATGTCAGGCAGCTTGGCAGTCTTTGTTACATGCAGTCAGTGGTGATTTCTGGTTTGCCTGCGGTAAACATTCCACTTTACAGGAAATTTTCTTAGTTCTCATCTTTGGATATCTGGAGGACAGTGTAATCCTCAACTTTCTTGGTTGAGAGGTAGACAGACAAGTAGGACACCAATCCTTGAGTTGCTCGTATTGATTGCTGGGCATTAAGCAAAGTGACAGCCTGATATGTGATGTGATCTACACACAAACTGTTCATGACCCTTGATCTCATTGGCAGGGATGAATCATTATAGACCATAGCCATGTAGTGCCCTTCCTCAACAGTAACGTTGTCAGGAAGCTGTAACAGAAGTCTGTAAAACTGTCAGAGTTGTCATTAGGGAACAAAGCACAGAAGAAGAAAGACAGATTCTATGGCAGATCTATAGAACCCATTGTGTTCTCAAAGAACATCGGGATCAATGGCAACCCAACGACAATTAATTTTTCTGTTAGTCTCAGATTGTCTTCTCTAGGGAGGTGAGATCTTGAGGACAGGGGCAATGTTTGAGTTTTCCTGCCCTCTCTATTCAACTCTGCACATCACTGAGGAGAGGTTCTCAGTCTAGATTTGCTTGTTCTCCTTGGCATCTGGACTGAGGCCTCTGGGGAGTGCTATCTATGGTCTTTTACTACACATGGTTGCAGCAGTGATATAGGGATTGAGGGTGTCAATGTCTAAAATTTGGGAGGACACAAATCTGTCCATAGAAGCTATTTTAAATGTCTTTCTACAAAGACTTATAAAAACAAGGATATTGCCTAGTGTTATACTAGTGTTGTACTAGATATTGTACTAGTGTTACTGCGCTTGATAAGAACAAAGGCAACCTTGAACTCCTAAGGGGCTGGACAAATTGAATGCCCTTGGGGAAAATCTTTTACCACTCATTTTCCCACCAGGAAAATGAGAAGTTGAATTCTGATCTCTAAGATTTGATCTGAACCTTAGAATCTATAGTTTTTCTTGCCTAAGGGAAATAATTTTAGCTTGCTGATAATTGCCCCTATAGCACTTTATCATGAATCAACAAGGGTCTTCTAAATGATCTGTAAGTACTGTGTGGGTATAAATTAAAAATTAGAAAAGGTAGTCGGCATGTTACTTCCTACATTTTCCCCCTTTGTGCCTAAGCCTTCATAGACAATGCTGACTCTTTTTGTTGTGGGTGCTGCAATACTAAAGTAACAGAAAACTATTCATTTTAGTCTATCACTGAGTAATGTAAAATTTCTAATTTAGTTATGCTGATATTCATTTGAAAAATCACTTTTGTTTTTTACATACATAGTGTGATATATTTATCTTTAAAAGTTTTTGGTGATACCAAAAACTTAAGGACAAGGACAAATCAGAAACACTATGTGTGTGTGTGTGGGGGGGGGGTAGGGTATGGGATGAGGGCAGAAGGAGCACAAGGGACTGAGGGGGTAGTGCACTGGTGAAATGGCGGTGGGAAATGGGGACCACAATTGACGTCAAGTATATATAAATAAATAAAAAAAGCTTTTTTGGTGATACTTATTTTTGACATAAATTTCTGTGTATCTTTTTATTATGAGTTTCATTCTTTAAGACTTTTTAAAAAAAGATTTATTTACTTACGCATACAAGAACTGGGGTACAGGCCAGCAGGGGGTGGTGAGAGGAGTCGTCAGAGACAGAGTAGGGAGCAGAACAGGCAGATCGACTTAAATGCATTGTTGAGGGGAGCAGAAGGTGAGACAGGAGAGGTCTGCACCATGTGAGTCCCCTCTCTGGCCGGGGGCAATGACCTTGTGCTACAGTTAGCTTGCTAGTGTTGTGCCTTTACCCTTTGAATCCCAGAGAGGGCCCTCTTTATGGTGGGCTTATGTCTTGGTATAAATTCTCCTGCTGAATGAGCTCTGAGTGAGGAAGTCCAAGATATGCATATTCAGTATGACTTCTTGGCATTTCTGCATTTAGCCTGATTCTAAACCTGATAATTAGAAATTGAAATCTTCCAAATTTGATTAGCTGGTTGTTGTTATTGGAGAAATGGAAATTGTTCTGTTTATTATAAAGATACACCCTCCAAAACCCTTACTAAAGTTCATGTAGCAGGCTGGAAACAGGTGATAAGACCCATATTTTTAATAGCACCCTATTGCCTTCATCTGTCCTTTTATATAGAGAGACATATTGAGATGAATATAGTGACTTCTGATATCTGTGCTGTTCTATGAGCAAGATAAGGCAAATAAATGTTTTTTTCTGAACTTTTCTCAAGTTACTACCCTGTATTTATGCATTTTCCATGGATTCCTTCATGCATCTCTATTTTTTCATTGACACCTCATTACTTGACTTTAAATTATTCTCCTTTCCTTTCCCTACTTAAAACATTTCCATTTTGTACATGGAAGATTTTTTGTTAAAGTTGGTTTCACTCTATCTTTGTAAAACTTGATTATATCTGTGTATAAATTGTTTCAAGATGAACATTCTGGATTACGACCTAACAGGAACAAATTCTTCTTGTGAGTAGATGTAATGAAAGTCTATATTCTTTTTGAATTAAAAATGCATATTTTCAGATATGCTATTACTGTTCAACAGTATGGAATGTGAGGACCATGGAAGGAGAAGCTGAGTATTTTTTAAGGAGTAGCTAGGAAGGATGCAAATAAAGAGAATTAGAGGTAGAGTGAATTTTGCTGTGTATGCCATGAATGAGCAACCATGGAACTCAAGAAGATTCCCGGGACTCAGGTGTGTGTTTGGCTTTGGGTTGGGAAACACATTCTGTTGTGTGAGCTTCATTAGCATCAAACTCCTGAGCTGCTGTCATAATACCAAGCACGCCTGTGATTCTGCTATGGACCTCTCAGCACCTGCTGTGTATGGATCATTGATCAGAGCTAAGCTTTCATTGCCTTTGAATTCTTACCCATCACTTCATCTTGGAGAAAGAGGTGATATGTGCAGAAACAAAGACAGTAAACAGTTTCAAGTAAGTGCTGGATCAAAAGTCCTGTTGTCCTTCCTCTTCACAGAACATGAATGACAAGGGCAGGCTCAGCATGGGTTACTTGAATTTCTCCTTCTGTGAGTGATCGATCCACACTGCCAGGTATGCGTGGTGCTTCTTCTGTAGAGTTTGCCCTGTCATTCTGTGCTGTCAGTAGTAATACCAATTAGTGTCAATTTTAATGGTAACTCTTCATACCTAAAGGGGACATGTGTCTTGGCTACTGAAGTAGGAGTTTAGTTTTATATGCAAATTTTTCAAAAAATGAACATTCATCTTGGGTCTGCAGATGTGAATAGAGAGTGAGTGTTATTTGATTACCATCAATGATTTTTTCATTTAGGTTAATACCTGTGGTTAATACCTATTCATTGGGGGAGTGCTCTGGGCATGCAGACTTCTGTGGCCTGCATATGAGATAAGGATGCCTTTAAGTGCATTCCCTTTCTTTTTTGGCACAAATTATAGCACATACCTTGAATACATTTTCCAGAAGTGATGCTGGATTATGCTGAGCTGTCAATCCTTCCTTTGGAAAGATTACTTCCATTTTTCAAATTGTATGAGGGGAGTCTCCATGCAGTCTGTAGCTGCTGGAAAAGAGGTTTAGGTTTGCATTTGTGAACTGTGTCTTAGAATGTGATTCTAAATTACTCAGCTAGCTGATGTCTTCTTAATACTGTCTAATCTCTTTGGCAAGGAACTGCTTGCCCTGGACATGTTTTTTTCATGTTTGCCTTCTTTTAATTATCCTTTTGTTTATGGAAGAAACTGATCTTCCCAAGTAGCAAAAATGGAGCACATTATCTCTATCCAGCACAAATTTCACGTCAATGCTGATAAACTGGCAGCATAGAGATGATTACAATTATATCCTAACACAGAAAAACACTCTTAGAAGCAGAAATTCAATTTTGGCGATGAAAACTAGTTTGAATCACAAAACTGGTTTTCTCTTGCAAGTCAAACTGACACAGAAAACTGACTAGCCATTAAAAGACCCTTAGTTTTTTTCTTTTAGCATAAAGAAGAATTTAGAACTTTTTTTTTCTGGGGAAGGGAAACTACCACTTTCCCATCTGCCAAATTCAGGGTGATCCATCACATGTTTTTTTTCTGCTTTTAGTAGTACTACATATTCTCAAAGACATGGTCTACTCTTTTATTATAGAAACAGAATAGATGGTGTTTGAAGTCTGTTTAAAAGCTGAATCCACCTAGACTTGAAAAGGAGTCAGTTCTCATTTCTATTTTGTCATATGGGATATCACTCTCCCTTCCAAACATTGCAGAATGCTACAAGGGCTCATTGGACTGTCCTCCATGCAAGCTTCCCTTGTTTTCCTGCCTTTAGAGTTAAACTTGGCATATTTCTCAGATTCTGCTGGCAAGTGTGATTTGGAAATTTGAAGAATCACCCAATTCTTTAAATATATAAATAAAGTAATATTTACCAGTAAATACCAAAAGTTATATTGAGGAACTACATACCATCCAGAGAAAATGGAAAGAACATAATAAGAACATTTCCATCTTAAATTAAAAATAATCTGAGATTTTTCATGTTATTTATAGTTGTATTTGAAATAGCTCTAAATTTCTGGTGGGAGTTCACATAAGTCTCATAGGACTTAGGAGATAACTCCCAGAAGATTCTCATTTCAGTCATGTAGGAACAGCTGTTAGTGGGTATCTACTGATACAATGTTTGTGAGGGTTCTAATGTATATGTTGGGAAGATAAGGGAGGATTTTGGAAGGGGGAGAAGCAGGGCAGGAAGTAGTGAGAATGACAATGAAGAGGATAGATGGGTATCAATTTTCCTTCGTTCCAGGGACTAAAACATTGAGTTCTTAGGGCAGGATTGAAAAAGAACTTGAAAAAACTGTTGAAAGAGATGTTATGAAATTCTGGGGACAAGCAAACAGTTTTGGGGATGGGTCTCAAGGGGTGGTATGCTACTGAGTGAAGTAGACTGTCAATATTTGAGGGAAGTCTGTAGAACTTTCCTCAAGCCTTACGCTAGGAAGAAGGAGTACCAGGAAGCTTTGTCGTAGTTCCCTGGGCTGTGCATTGCTATGTGCTGTCCTGAGCATCTGTGAGACTTAGCTGAGTAGCTTCTGGAAGCACATGTGAGTAAGTAGGTAGCTTGGGTCAGGAAGACGATCCAGGTACAAGAAGATGTTTGTGACGGTCGACTGCTCTTGACAGCTGCAAGGACCTCCTCTTTCCAAAAATGAAGGGAGTAATCCACCCCTTGTGGGGGCTGAACATCATTGGAAAGAAGTGAGATCATGTTTGTAAAAGGCTTGTTTGGCTTCTCAAGTAAGATGCCTAATTGAGTGTGCATATCAATCAATGTCTCGTGCTTATTCACACCTGATCTTAGCCTAAAGGCTGAGATACTGTGTATCTGCACCTCATGAACGCAATAAGATATTGAAGACTAAGAAATGGAATATACCTCATGATAAAGAAGAGTGGAGTAACAATTGATAGTATGTCTTAGTTCTTTCTGGGTAGTTGAAGCAGATGTGTGCTGGTGTGTCGAGTAGAGTTGGGGACAGAAGTTAAGGGACAGAAGCCGGGTTCAGTTAGGCAGAACCTCTCAAAAGGTTACAGTGAGCCAGTGTAGGAGGATGAAAATGAGAACATATGGTAAACATAATTGCATATGTGTCCACTGGAAATATAAAATGCTTTGGTTTCTATACTTTCCTTTCTCCTCTCCCGTTCTCTGGCAGACTGAGTGTGAGCAACTCAATGTTTAAGGCTTGTTAAGACATCCCTGAAGGTTCTTCTCTACATAAATTAGATAAATTATCTGGGAAGAATCATGGCTGCTATTCTGGAATTTGGTGTTTTCCTCCTACCTTTGGTTTGATTTTCTATGCTTTACTCTAAAGTGAAGTCTGTCAGGTGGTAAGTCCTGCTCTCATACGGTGAAGTCTAAATGAAGTCTCTATGCTTTACTCTAAAGTGAAGTAAGTCCTGTTCTCATACACAGCTCTTGGTCAAATGTCCTATGGCAAGACTGTCACAACATGTGCTAAAACTATGGAGACTAGCTCCACAACACTGACCAGTTGGTAACCTCGCTGATAGCATTGGATAATGTGGTCATCTCAGGGTTTTTTCCCCCTCAGGTTTGGATAGGTGCAAAGCAGCATTGTAGGATGACTTAAGTAAGGTCCAGGTCCATTTGACAATGAGGAGCATTTATTCAATTTCGACAAGTAGGATTTTTTATAAGCATTAGAAGTGCCCAGGGTATTCAGATTTTCAAAACAAATTACTAAGCAAGGCAGGGCTCTGAATTTTTGGAGTTGATATGTGATTTCAACTTTCCTATAGTCACAATATAGATTTAATGACAACTTACTGTATGTCTTTGAGATAATGTCAATTATTGAACTTAACTAATGTATAATGACGTTGACAATTATGCAAAATGATCACTTCCAATTTAAATTTTATATGTCTCACCATCAAATCAAGCTGACGTTTTGCTAAGCTGGAAAAGTAAAGAAAGTTCTGAGAGATAAAGCTGCTAAGGTGCAGTGAGGATATTGTCCTTTTGTTGAAGAGTTTGTTGTGCTTTGATAATACTTCACATGTGATGTTGTCTGAAAGAAGCGATTCTAATTATGAGAAACAGTGAGTAGATATGCCACAATGAGACTTGATTAAAGAAACAAGAGCTGATAATATTGACTTTATTATTTGGCAAAATCCCATAAGAAACGAGAACCATTAGGCAAAACTATCTTGACAATGTCAGAAGGAAGTCAATAGAAATCGCTCAAAGACTTAGTTAATATAACAGTTTAAACACAGTGCATTCTCTGAGGAGGCAGGTTTTATCAGGTCTTCAAAACAGGCTTGTGACAGACGTGGAGACATTGGGTGGCTTCATGTGATAGCTGAATAGGAAGGGCTGATATTTGTAAACGACTTCAAGAGTATGTTTGTGTCTGTCTGATCTGTAAGTGGATCTAAAGCTTTTTGTGGGTGACATAAGAAGTGTGTAACTCTATGTCAGGGGTTTTTACTCTAGGATATATGACACAAGGGAGTGCTTCCAGAAGTCTGTGTATTTTCATGTATACATATATATATATATATATACATATATACATATATATATTTTTTTTTTTTGTGGTTGGGTGGAGAGGACTCAATAACTCAGTAACTTCATCAGGTTAAGAACTGTATTTTAATACCCAGTTAACCAAGGAATAAGCCACAGGCACTTATCAGGGTATTGTCACATATTTTCAAAATTATTGTGATTTAAACTCTTCCCTCAGATACTAGGGAGAGTGGTGGCAGAGCCAAGGAACAAAGACTAACTCAGGACTGAAAAGAGAGGGAGGGTGAGGGGAGTTGAGTAACAATAGCAGCAATGACAATGCTAATCTGAGAAGGAAAAGTATTGTTTGCAAATTTGGGGAGTAAAGTGATTATCTGGGAACTACTAGAGGGGCCAGGCTAAATTTTTATTTTTTATCAAGACAACTAACTAGAATAGTAAAGAAAATAATTTTAGTTATTGATAATTCTCTAGAACAGTTTGGGTATTGTGCTGAGATAAATACGTGGAAGGTTTTCTGTTCAGATAGACATCCATCAGCACCTCTGACATAATTGGGCTAGTTCCTTCTCATTTCCCTTAGAGCTTCTCACAGGTAAAGTTGCACAAAACCCCAAGAGAAGATCACATGACAGAAAACCACATAAAATCTTTCCTGAGTGATGAGGGCTTATCTTTGCCAAGCTATTAAATTAAATTATTTCTATTTTTATGCTTCCCTAAGGTGGGGCTCACTTTTACTTCAGAATTATGGACAGGATTTCTGAGATGCATTTCAAACTCTGTTAACTTAGAAACTATTAAATTATCATTTTCTAAAACTATCTTACATGAAAAGCATAATTTAAGAGCGTATGTTTTATTAGTGCTCACTATAAAGAAAGTTAAATAATATTAGAAAACCTGGCCAGGAGGATTAGAGAGTATTTAATGATGAATTGACCTATTAGAATTCTTTTCCTCAACATCCAGGAATCGTACACTTACTCCCAGGAAGCTGATCTTCCACTTTAATTATTTTTCAGTCTGTATTAAAATATTGTTGCCAAAGTTCAATTAGAGAGAGGAATGATATAAAATTATATGGCATTCTATTTTAAATTAGCACTAACCCAGTTTTTAACCACAGGACTCCCTTTAATATCCTGTCTCAGGACCTTAGAACATGCTATTCTCTCTGCCTGGAATACTTTCCCCTTAGACATTTATATTCAGGTTGTTACTCCAAAGTTTTCTCTCTGTTTTTTTTTTTAAAATTTATTTATTTATGCATACAAGAGCTGAGGTACAGGCCAGAGCCGGGGAGGTGAGAGGACTCACCAGACAGAGTGGGGAGCAGAACAGGCAGACTGACTGAAACATATTGCCAAGGGCAGCAGCCGGTGAGGCAGGAGAGGTCTGCTGCGCCATGTGGGTCCCCTCCCTGGCCATTGGCAGGGATTGAACTCATGCTGCAGTGTCTGCGGTTTGCCTCACAGTGCGCTGCCCAACCCACTGCGCCACCAGGAGGCCCACTCCAAAATTTTCTCTTAGGGTGTTTTTTTTCTGATCATTTAGAACATATAAATCTAAATTGTCTAATATTAAAAAAGATCTAATAATCTAAAATATAACCAACTTATTTCTCCCCTCCATAATGCTTTCTATTTTTTAGCACACTTAAATGTTTATTCACCTAAATTTTCCACTAGAATGAAAAGTTTTTTGAAAGCAGTTTTACTGTTGAACCTCCTGTTTCTAGAATGATGCCCACAGCACTGAAGTCCCATTGCGTATTTGTTGAAAGAATGAACATATACTCCTTTATCTAAATATTTTGGAATAGGGACCTTCCTCGTGTTGCAGCAGGTTGAGCACTGCACTGTGAAGCATCTGTGGCACAGCACGTGGGTCGATCCCTGGCGAGGGAGGTGACCCACATGGTGCAGCAGACCTCTCCTGCCTCACCTGCTGCTCCCCTCAGCAGTACATTTCAGTCGATATGCCTACTATTCTACTCCCCACTCTGTCTCTGGTGAATCCTCTCACCTCCCATGACTCTGGCCAGTACCCCAGTTCTTGTATGCATAAATAAATAAATCTTAAAAAAATATTTTGGAATATGTGTATTTTTAGATGGATTATATATCTATCCTTCAGTTGCATGAAAAATGTCAGCTTCATTGGATATACTGAATACAGCATGTATTGCCTTGTTCTATTGTCAGTTTCTAAGATGTTAGATTTCATGCTTAATAGTTATCAGAAGGAAAAACTAAACATTGATATTAAATCAATTGTCATATTTATCATATATTGGCAAAATATAATTGCTTTCTTCTTAGCTTATTTGATGGTTTAAATTTTCAGTGTTTTGTTGTTTGAAAGACTTTCCTTCTATTATCTTGTTTAGAGGTAAGGTATATTGACCTATCACTATTGCAAAGATTAAAGATCATAGATCTAAATTATCTGTTTACCTTTAAAGGCCAGGTAATACTTATACAAAGAGTAATTGAAACAATAAGGAAGAAATAAGATCCATACAAATTATAAGGAAAAAGATAATGTGTCTGAAAGCAAAAGTTCCTGCAGTTGTTCATTATTTATATTCTTTGATTTTAGAAACTCAACAGCTAAATTTAGGATTCAAGAAGTTTAATCAACTGAACTCAGGTGATTAAAAACAACATCCCACTTGCATCATCAGGTGCTGTGTTTCACTTTTATTCTTAAATATCACATTTTACATTCTGTAATAATGTCTAAATTACTTCAGGACTTATTTGAAATGGGTAGGATATGAAATAGATTATAAAAGTGGTAAACTTCATTTTTGGAAGAGCTGTATGGTGTAGCTCTGTATTGCATATTGCAATATTCATTATGATAGTCTGTAGACTAACTTATGATCATCTCAATGTACAAAGTGAACGAATATCTTTACAGTATAGAGTCAAAATCATTTAATAACTATTTTAATCTAAAAAATCACCATTTTGAATAGTTTCTTTTATCATGGATCTTTGTCCTTCTTTTTGATGAAAAAAGGTAAAAGTGGAAAAAAGATAATTGAGGTAACAGTTAAAAATGGATTAGTTGTACTGATCCAATGG
This sequence comes from Galemys pyrenaicus, assembly GCA_019455555.1. Classification (NCBI taxonomy): domain Eukaryota; kingdom Metazoa; phylum Chordata; class Mammalia; order Eulipotyphla; family Talpidae; genus Galemys; species Galemys pyrenaicus. Next base: position 11,837,762 of record JAGFMF010012021.1, read on the forward strand.
TCTTAGCCTGCTATCAAGGTTTGCTGCTGAAATTTTTTCCATTATCTGTCATCAAGAAGTGGAGAAGTGTGCTCCCTATAAATTATGTTGCAGAGCAATTGCAGTAGAAAAATGGCAGCCATTATTTTATCAAATTACTTTTTATCTACAAGACTGCTCTCCTTGCTGCCATGGTATTGTAAATTAGGTGGTAATGTTTGAAAAAAAGTTGTTACTTAGTTTCTAGTGTCTTCTGTCTCCGACAAAATAAAGTTATGTATTAAGTAAATCCTGTAGATCCATTGAGTACTTTAGGATATGGGGTATTACACATCTTTGGTGCAAATACATTCCTATGAGAAACATGAATTTACAGGGATATTTTTGGATTATGAGTTAGCCAGAATGTTCTTTACTTGAGGAATGGTTAATTTAACATAGAGTATCAAAACCTTTTGCTATTCTGACTTCCAACTGAGCTTTCTTTTGAGTTTAAATTGTAACCTCTGACATAGAGTTCTATATGTTTCATTGTTTTTTATAAGTGTTATTGACTAAGGATGGGGGAGGATGGGTTTGGCAGGGGAAAATAATACCTAATTATTATTCAGGGTCTGTGATGTAATTAGGTGTTTTATGTTGTTCAATGCTCATAATTCAGGACCTTATATATCCACAATCACTATGTATTACACTCTATCTATTTTTCATTTTTTTTGCATGGAAGGACTAGCAGGCCAGAAGTGCAGTGGGTGAGAGGATTCATCGGAGACAGATTGGGGAGCAGAACAGGTGGATTTACATTGCTAAGGGGAGCAGAAGGTGAGATAGGAGATGTCTGCTGCACCATATGTGGGTCATTCCCTTGCCAGAGATCAAACTCAGGCCATTGCGGTGGGTCATCATGGTGTTAGCGCTGAGACTTAACCCCCAGGCCACCAGGGAGGCCCCCATACATATTATGTATATGACTCAACATATGACATACTCTAAAGAATTGTTTTTCTCACTACTGCATATTATATGCACACATGTCATATGCAGAGAATCTTTGGGAAGGCAAGAATATGCTCTTTTAGTATGAAGAGAGAGGATTGAAGACATTTTTAAGAAGGTTTAATGTATAGGAGGCAAGACAATGAAGGGAAATAGTTCTGAAACTGAAGTTTGGTAGCTTAAGTCCTTGGTTTGGGCATAGGCTGATAATATGGGTCAACAAATATTTTATATAAAAATAAATTCCTTTTCCTTCTCTAAAATGAAGGAGTTGGTTTCAAATATTTCAAGTTCTCTTCTTTGCCTGAATTACTTTGATTCTGTGATATTGCAAATTACTATTGCCTTAGCTATCTTAATTTAATTTTTTAAAAAGATTTATTTTTTTTATTTATTTATGCACAGAAGAACTAGGGTGTAGGCCAGAGGTGTGGGGGTGGGGGTGTGTGAGACAATTCACCAGAGACAGACTAGGGAGCAGAACAGGCCAATCTACTGAAATATATAGCTGAGAAGAGTAGCAAGCAAGACAAGAGAGGTCTGCTGTGCCATATGGGTCAGTTCCCTGGCTGAGGATTGAACTCATGCTGCAGTGGCTGGTGATAGCTTGATAGTACTGAGCTTAACCTCTGAGCCACCAGGGAGGCCCTATCTTAATTTTAGATGAAAAGAGAAAATGCCTTAGAATGAATTCATGAAAGAGACAAAGGGAATGCTTATTCACTTAAGAATAGGGCTATAGTTAGAGGCCATAGGAAAAGCTTCTTTTAATATTTTAAAAAATCTGAAGGATCCACTTTACTGGGGAGCTTTGAGAGTGGAAAAATCATACATCAAGAACTTGTCATTCTTTCAACAAATACACTTCTGAGTCCTTTATGAGTGCAAACCACTTGGAAATGTGTAAGATACAGCTACTTCCTTTAGGAAGACTTTGATCTAGTAGGGGAGATAGATGGGTAAATAATAACAGGATATAATATTTGTATAATAATGGCTCTAATCCTATTGAAGTGGTAAAAGCAACAATTTAGAAACCCAACAGTAACTTAAAATAGCTCTCCTTTACTTATTTACTTAAACCACCTGAAAGGCATTATATTATCTAAATACTTTAAATAGTTCCTTTATCGTTCATCTATTTTCCTCACTTGAGATCCCTTTCTTTTTACCAAATTTCCCCAAATGTACCTCGGCACATCTTGAGTCTTCCTCCTTTCATCTTTTCCATTTTCTCTTAAGTACTGATTTTGTAAGGCAAAATCCAGAGGAACTAGTCTGTCAGTAGAAAACCAATCTAATAACAGAAGGAAAAGCCACTAAACCAGCAAAGACAAAACATTCCTTCAGAGTTTTCTATCTTGTTTCCCTTTCTGTGGGGAATATGTATGAGGGGATTGTGGGACTATACTATTCCCAAGTAGCTGCAGAGATAAAGGGGGCTCAGCACTGGCCATCAGACTCCTTGTTCCCATGGTCAAAATGATTGATTGAAGACCATGCTCTAGTCTGAAGCTGGATTGGTAAGAGGCCCTCTGGCAGATTGGGGATGTGGACGCCCTTCCTTCCTGGATCACTAACAGCAAAGCTCATGGTGTAGAAATGCCAGCATCTGTTTCTCTGGCTGGATGCATCAGACTACCTGCAGAATGACTAAGGAAGGGAGCAGAACTAGAAAGTGGAGAGAAAAATGAATGACAGGAAGCATGAGCCTCTGGGTCTAGCATCCGGGTCAGTGTCTGAGGCTGACACACCCCTGCATTTTCCAGATACATGAGTTAATAAGTCCTATCATTCTCCTTCACTATTTTAAGTAGACTTTATGCCTCTTGAAGTGGAAAGAGCCCTATATAAGGTGCATCTTTAGCAGTGTTTGTGGGAATAGTCACTAATAATTCTTGTCCAGCTATACTCTTATAAAGGGTAGTAAAATACTAGTAAAATACTAGTTCAAAGTTCTCACACTCCTTGCATTTATTCCCAGAATTTGTGGTTCTCTATGTCTGGTGTGGGACCTGAGAATTTGCATTTCTGACAAACTCTTGGGTGATGCTGATGATGTGTCGTAGGACGTGGTAGTCATTGTGAATATTTGCACTTTTATTGATGGGTATGAGAACCAATAGATGGGAGAGATTGGAGCAGGGACATGCATTTTCAAAACATGAGTCTGGATGAGTGTGATGAATAGATGCAGGGGATGGGCTTGGAAGCAGTGTGTCCAAAATGGAGACTATCATAATACTCATAAAAAGAAGATAGTAACTTTGTTCAGGGTAGTAGCAAGAGATATGGAGAAATAGTGATTGAATTATGGATACATTTTGAGAGCTTGTTCGGAGGTTCTAGCAGGGGAGCGCAGCTACTCGTATACCCTCGACCGAAGACCGGTCCGTCTCTATTCGGGGAAGGCCGTCCTCTTCGACCGCGCACACGCAGCTTCGGGAGGGACGCACATGGAGCGGTGAGGGAGGAAGGGGACACCCGCCCAGCCAGCCAGATCAGCCGAATCAACCCTGGCGATCAATGGGGTGACAGATGTCGCAGCCAGATTGCCCTCACATCCTATGGATACATTTTGAAGGAAAAACATTTCCATATTTTGCATTCCCTGGAAAATATACATAAACATGGCAAGTAGGTACTGGGCCATATTCAGTCTCTACTGCATAATTCAAGTTGAAACCTTTAAATTAGTACATATTTTACAGGCACTATTATATGCAAATGCAATATGTTGGCATTATGATACATCAGGCATATGCTCTAGGTTTATTTCATTTCACCTTTGTTTTATTGTTCTAAAGCATGTCATAATACTATTACTGTCAACTTCAAATTTCATTAAATCACTTATAATGAAGACATTGACAAAAGGCTGGATGTGCTCTGTCTTTTATAGGATTCCTTAGAAATATCATTTATAATAATGTCTTTTTGCTAAAAGGCAGTTTAAAGAGCTAATTAACATTTATAGAGGAGATGTGAGCTCCCTTCCATCTGATAGTTACCTTTCAACTCTACGTCTCTGATGCTGGTGCTTTTGTACCACAGATACTCATTTCTGTAATGCACTCTGATCTTAGACTTTGGTTTTCTATTTTCAAGTCTCAGTGCGGCAAAATCAGCATATCTTGTGTCAATTCATCTACACCTCAAATGACAGTTTTTGCTACATCTACATGGTATCATAGGGTTATTCTATTGGAGTGTGCTGCCAGCTAAATGCTTAGTGTGTTTTCAAATCATGGGTTATTAAAGCCAAAAGGATCTTATAAATCACCTTGTCTGTTCTCTCATCTTACAGATGTGGAAAATGAGACTAGGATAGCTAAGAAGAAAACTTATTATTTCTTTCTTTTTTAAAAACTGTTATTAGAGACAAGAAAGTGTACATTAAGAAAGCCATTACCTGAGGTTGAAGAGTGAATACTATAACAAGAAATCCTGTCAAAATATTATGGCAATCATTTTGGGGTCAATGTTATAGTGTCAAAGCGTGGCTTGTGAAATTATCAGAGCAGCAGCATGAGAGACAGCTGAGAGATGTGACTCTCGCAGGTGGGTTAACCTCCATCTTCACCTGAACAACAAGCACAGTGAGGAGAGGAGAAAGCAGTACTTTGTTTTCTCTTGAAGGTCAATCATTTTTTAACTGCTCAGAACTAGTTTCCTAAAGGCTGTCTTATTAATGACAGTTAATAATAACACTGGTGGATAAAAATCAAAATTATCAAACAGTTAATATAAGGGGAAAAATAGTGTGTCTCCATTGTGGAAGTGACCCTTAAACTCACATCACGGCTTAAAGTAGTTCCTGTGTGCCCTCGTAGCCACCAGCCAAGCACTGGTTTTATTTTCTCAGGTATTTTCTAAGCTGTGTGAGGTTATTGCCTAAAAGGAAATCCAAGCACTGTTCCTAGAGCAAGGTGAAAATTGATTCTGGGAGGGAAAACAACAGATATTCCTTACAGTGCGGGAGCAGGGAGGACGAGAATATTCTCTGAAAGCTTCTTTAACATTGAACAGAAACTTATGTGTAGATAAGTCTTCTTTCCAAACCAGAATATTACAGGAAGAGAGATGAAGTGAAACAGCAGTCTTTTTGGTATCCAGGACCTTAATTTCTAATTTTTTATTTCTTAAAACCCACATATATTGGCCAAAGTTTAAATCTCTTTCTAGAATTATCCATTCTACATTTCCACTGGCTTATTGTCTTGGTGGTGTGGCCTTCCTGCTGTGCCCCTCATAGGGCAGGTACAGACTTGCTTCAATTCTGGGTGGAGAGAGAGACTCAGAGCAGATACAGAAGAGGGAGTGTGAGGCAATTTTGAATATTTGTTCTTAAATTTTGTAGACAGTTTTGTGTGTTCCTATGGGAATATATGTTTATCAGTATTGCCTACAAGCTGCTGGTGTGTCATTATATTATGTCCTTGGGAGAATATTTTAAAAGCAAATAATTTCTCTGCCCTACAGCATCATCATATTTAAGTGAGAGTTGGGAATATGAATAAATAACTTCAGACATTGAATGTCTAAACACACTGGAAAGAGGATGTGCATCAGGGCTTCTTGTGACCTCTTGCAGTCATTGGAGGATAGGTAGACCCCTCCCCCCTTATCAAAAGTTCATGTTATACCATTTGGATTTACAAAAGACATACATTAGTACCTGATTTTGCTAACCTGGACAAATTTGAAGAGGATTTTTACTTTGAAGACAAAAAGTGGAAAGAGAAAACAGAGTTCAGTGTTGGTTCTGTAGTAGTTCTTAAAGAGGTCATGTGTATCCTGAGCGAGGAAAGTAGCAACACCAAGCACCTCCCCAGGGAACTTGTGGGTTCCCCAGCCCTCCTTGTTTTGGGATGTAGTTTTGGTGCCCAAAGTTTCTGATGGTCAAGATAAAATGTAGAGAGAGGCGCAGGCAGGGAGACTCTCACCAGGACAAAAGTCTTGGTACAGGACAAAAGTTTTGGTACAAGGATATCTGCTGAAAACCGCAGGCAGAGTTTATGGCTAGATTAGCATAAGCAGCTAGACCACCTTGATAGGAAATTAAGTGTAACCAGGCACTTGAGATGGGGTGTTTTGATCAGTGGCAACAATGATGCCCTCCAGGCAATAGCCTCTCATCACTTCCCCCTTAGCTTATACCAGATTATTATGCATCTCTAATCCATAGCCCCGCCATGCACACTCCTCACATTCGTCCACCTATTTGCCCACCTTCCCTGAATCTGATAAGAAATAAATGTGAGGCTGGCTGGGGGAAGACCCTGTATATCCAGAGATCTCATCCCTCATAAGCCTCTCTCTCTCTCTTCTTGGATTTTGAGTTATCATTCCCCCATCTCCCACTACTTCCAGTACTGCCATTCTGGAGGTGACAGGAACTCCTTTACAAAGGCTCAGTCTGCATCACATTATTCCTTCTTTTATTACATGTTTGTATTATTTTTTGTTTTATCTGTTCTTTGATATGACTTGGGTAAGGGGATCCTCTCAGAAGATTTTTTCCATAAAAATGAATGGTAATCGCTACTTTGCTTACAGTATTTTGACTTAGGAAAGATTTCATAGCAATGTTCTACTTTTGGATAGTGGAGAAAACTTATATTTGGCTAGTAAAATACACAGAAATTGATAATTATGTGGTGGTGAAGGAAGTGGGTCTAGGATGATTCTGTGTGTGGTTACATGGTAGATTATGCCATTACTTTGATAAACTAGAATCTTGAAAAAAGGAGTAGGTTTCAGAAGATGGGTGAGGAAATTTGGGCTTTCATTATGAATTTGTAGTATTTATGAAGGGGTATTATAACTTTGCCACTGAGCTAACCATATAAACTTGTAGGTTAGGGGTATAATCTTGTTTAGAAATATAGATTTCATGGTTATCAGAATATGAAAGTTGTTGAATCTATTGGCATGACTGAGATTTCTTAAAGAGAAAACAAACTTGGTGAGAAAGTCAGGGCAGAGTCCATATCTTGGGATCACCATTGAAAAAATATGACCAAGAATTTGGCTGTTGGAATTCCTTTTCTTCAATATAGAAAACTTCTATCTGGATGACAAGTTCATTATATGGTTTTGAAGGAGGAATACTGAAGAGGAGTGAAGGTGAAGGTAATGGCAGTTGAAAAGATCAAAAGATTAGACAGTTCTCCATCAATGTTTGTCTCCTTCTGGATCAAAACTGGAAGTAATGTGAGTGATTTGGATGCTAACATCTGCATTGAATGTGCAATAATTTAAAAGTGACACCACTAGATGGGGAAAAATTTAGTGTAGTTTGATGTATGGGAATCAAAGTGTTACAGGGCAGGGAGAGGGACACCCCAGAACCCCTAAACTTGCTTTTTTAAAATGGGTTTTGCCATCCGCCGCATTAAGACAAACATATAAGACCTTTAATGGAAAGGAACATTAGGGTACAATACAGAAAGGACAAAGAATATAGTTACTAAGTTAAGAATTTAAACTTACCTATCTCCTTGAGGATAAAAGTTTAGCCAAATAGGATTGGCCCAAAGCGAGGCCCAAAAGCCTGCCACAGTCGGAAGGACTTTTTAGTGGAGACCCATAGAAAAGGGTTAGAAAGAGGAGGAAGAGAGCAAAATTAAAATCAAAATGAAAGCTGCCATTATTAAGCTCCTCATGGGTCTCTCATCCACATCTGTTCCAACCAGTCCAAGACCAAAAAGCAAGTGTAGTTTCTTTACATGTCCCTCTGCTCCATGTGTCTCCTCCACATCTCCTTGCTGCTCTCCATCCTAGTTCCTCCCTTCCTTCTGTCCTCTCTCCTCAATGCAGCATGGTCTTATCCCTGCTCAGCTCCACCCACTTAGGGCAGAACTGGGATTCTGGAACTTCCCCCTTTCCTGGGGACCACCCTGTTACAATAGGACAGGTGTTTCTTCTCACACTTGGGTGGAGTTAATTAATTTGGAAGTGTCCCCAGGAAGCCAAGAAGATGCATATATCAATTTCACTCCCCTGGAGTCTGTGGGTCATGAGTATTTGGCAGCTTCCATTCACAGGATTGTAAGAAAAGCCTGTTCTAAGAGAAAACTTATGTTTTTATTTAAGCGTAAGAATGGGATGAACACCTGGAAAAGCATTCCAGGAGTTAGAAGAGAGTCTAGTGATGGAATTGGGAGCTCCAGTATTGGAGACAATTGAAAAGGAAGTCAGCTGTGAGGAGATGAGAGAGATGGTGAAGGAAGGGCTATCCTGGGATGAGTAGACGGTGTGAACTGCATGGAGATGGGCTTCTTAGAGAGGAGAGATGACCAGAGGCCTATAAGATAACATCTGTATCTTGTGAAGTTAGGGAGAGAATACATATATACAGTCAGGTATTCACAACATTCTGTACCCAGTATGGAATCATGCCTAAGTATTTTGTATATGACATAAAAACAGTTAAAGGAAAACCATAATATGCTGAGAAGTGGCAGTGGAGAAATCTTTGACTGGAGTGGGGCATAAATCAGCTAGGTTAATTATATGAAACACTCTGAAAACTGCAAAGTGTAAAATAACACATGAAGTGGTGCAGCCAGGGGAATGATCTAGAACAATTTCCAAATTTCTTTAAGGAATTCGCTGTGTTAGGATCGTCTAAAATGCTTTTGAAATTTTCCATGTCTGGGCCCCACACTCAGTTTACTACATCAGGACCTCTGATAGTGAACCCTGGGGATTTCTTTTTTATAATTCTTCTTTTACATACACTGCTATTATATAACAGATATTTTTGATTATTGATATTATAAATGACAATAAAGGTTTGTAGACCATAAAATAAAGATTGTAATGATGAATGAATTAATCTCACAGATAAAATTAAAGAATGGTGGATAATTATTTGGAAAATCATGGAAAATGCTTAATTTCAGGATTTTATTTTGAAGAATGCATTACCACCAGATTTTTTTTTTTTTTTTGATGTCTGGTCTTATTTATTTGTTATTTTTAGAAAATCTCATTTTTGACTGGACTCAGACTTGGAGGTGGAAGCTCTCAAAGATGACAGTCTTCGTCTCTTGGCAATCTGTTCCTGGCATTTTTCTTTGGCCTCCTTCATTCTCTTGGCAAAAAGTTTAGCATACTCTGCAGCTTCTTCCTTATTTTTCTTAGTACGCTGTTTCTTGAGAGCAATACGCCGACGTTTGTGCTGCAGAACTCGTGGAGTAACAAGACGCTGAATCTTGGGTGCTTTGGTCCTGGGGTTCTTACCTTCTTTGTTTAGAGGCTTCCTCACAACATATTGGCGGACATCATCTTCTTTAGAGAGATTGAAAAGTTTTCGGATTCTGCTAGCTCTTTTGGGCCCCAAGCGACGAGGCACAGTAGTATCGGTGAGTCCAGGAATATCCTTCTCTCCTTTTTTCACAATGACCAAGTTGAGAACACTCATTTTGGCATCCACAATACAACCCCGAACAGATTTGCGTTTCCTTTCACCAGTCCGCCTCGGCCTATAACAGGAGTGCCCCTTGCTCAACAGCAGACGAACCCGACCATGGGTCAAGACACCCTGCTTCATGGGGAAACCTTGTTTGTCGTTTCCACCACTGATTCGAACCACATAGCCCTTCCATTCTTCACCCAGGGCGTCAGCAGCAACCTCTGTGGCCATACGCTTCTCATAAAACGTACGAAGTTTGCGTTCATCGTCCACTTCAATGAGTTTCTGACAGCCAGTGGCTGGGAAAGAGATGTTCAGCTTCATCTTGAAGCAGCCGACTGCCTCTCAGGCGCCACGAAAAAGAGCCCACCAGATTGTTTTAATGATGCTTTGAATGAATATTGCATTTTAGGAACTATTGTGGTTTCTGTAAATAATACTTACAAATAACTTCTAGTGACTCAGATATTCTACTCATATTTGAAATTAATATATTTAGATAACAAGATTTTAAGGGACTTTTACTTTGTTTCAGTAGAAATGAAAGACTAATCTGTAAATCTCTAAGCATGATATTTACCTGATGTTGAGAAAACTGACATTAGTTATTATTATGATTTTAATGTATGCAGCTATATTTATATAAATTAGAAATTCATTTAAGTGGAAAAGCATTAGTTTTTGCTGCACTATTGATTCCCTGTTCCTCTAGTGAATTAAAGTTACTGATTTTCAAACTCTGAAATAATACTTCATATACTAGAGCTTTTTAAATTTGAAAAATGACCATCTTTAGCTTTGCTCTCCAGATTAATGAATTCCTTCTAGTTTGGTGAAAGAATTAAAAATCATAATTTAGTGAATTAAAATAGCTTATTTTCATTACTCTTGGCCACAATGAGACTTATTCTATGATTTGCTGAAGTTGTATTTATTTTTTATCTTTTCTAAAGCAAATATCGTTTGCCACCTTTGCAAACTTTTTCTTACACTTGGATTTGTCTCTGAAGTTACTTTTAAGAACCATATAATTTTGATCAAGAATTCTGTTTCTCCCTGAAAAACTTCTTTCTGTATCTAATTTAGGATGACATGATGGTGATTACCTTTGTTCCTACTTAGCTATGTTGAAATTGCTTCAAGGCTTTGAAGTTGTAAGATTTAAAGAAAAGATGAAATACAAATATGTATGTGCTGTTTTCATATGGAAATGATATTCTGAATGTGAAATAACTTCTTTGTTGGCATATACTGGGTCTTATAGAATAAATTAAAAGGCACTTGAAAAACAGACCCTGTGTTTTTTCTTGTAATTACCCTAAGATACATTATTAAGTAAGCAGAGAACAAAATTTCCTGAGTTTTGAAGAATACTTGAAGAATACATTTTAGCACTTAAGAATTTGAGGATTTTGTTTATTTCAACCTTAGAAGTGTGTCGGTTTCATTTCTGAGTTCCGATATTCTTTTTTGTAAGTAGTTTTATATTTTATTTCTGATAATTAAAATTGTATTTTTTTCATAGTGAAATATCCAGTGATAGAAAAACATCGTGAAAATTGCTTCTACTTAGAATTGACCCCTGTAGGGTCAGAGAAAATTGTCAGGCTTTTCCTCCCTCCCGCCATTGATATTGATGGACACCTGCGGTCCTGTGCGCATGCCTGATGGTGGCACCTCCAGGAGGGTGTGGGCATGCGCAAGTGAAAGCACCTGGGCTGAGACACAGGGCATATAAGGGCGGCGTCACAGGCCGCGAGAGAGCACGAACAGACGAGAAAGCGAGAAAGGCAGAAGAAGCAGCGGTAGTAGCAGAGACACAAGAGGCCAGAGAGCCCAGTGAAGATGCACCAGGCGCAAGGAGGCCTGCCAGCCTCCAGGCCCCATGGCTTCCCTGCCTGCCGTGTAGCTGGTCATTAATAGTGTAAAGAGTAATAAAAACCGGAAAAAGCCACCAAGGGCTCCAGGACACCTCCTTCAACCGTCTGCCGAAATAATTGAGACCTGTTCCATGCCTTGCTGACGCTACAGCCACTATTCTCTTTTAGTAAGTATCTGTTCAGATTTTTTCCTGTTTGTCTCAATATCGTGGATATAGGGCAAGTGGAAATTGTCAGGGTTTTCCGCCCTCCTGCCCTTAGCATTAGTGCTAGACAGCGGTGGTCCTGCATGCATGCCTGATGGCAGGCACCTGGAGTAGGATGTGGGCATGCGCAAGTGGGCGCACCTGGGCTGAGACACGGGGCATATAAAGGCGGTGTCACGGGGGTGCCAGCAATGGTAGCAGTAGTGGCAGTGATGGCAGAGTAAGGCAGAGTACAGTGGAGAACGTCCTGAGAACAACTAAGACAACAAAGAGGCTACGTGAACCCGTGATGAACCTACCCGGTCTGGGGTGGTTGTAGGACAGTGGGTATATGTCAATCTATGCATTTCATTCTGTGGGTGTTGGTGGGCCAGTTTGGGTGGGCCTATCTCACACTTTGTTGAACTTTCTCTTTTTACATGATTTTCTCTGTAAGAGTTCCCAGGCCTCCCTGGTGGCCTAGGGGTTAGGTCTCTACACTATCACCACTATGGCCTGAGTTCGATCCCCAGCCAGGGAGCTGACCCACATGGCGAGGCAGACCTCTCCTGCCTCTCCCGCTGCCTCAGCAGTGTGTATCAGTCCGTCTGCCTCTTCTGCTCCCCACTCAGTTTCTGGTGAAATCCTCTCACCTCCCCCCCAACACCTCTGACCCACACCCAGTTCTATACAGAAAAAAAATCTTTAAAAGAGCTTCCCTGTCTTATTTTCGCTTCTTGTCTGTATCTCCTTTCTGCCACATTCTTCCTGTCTTTTTTCTCCATATAGGTATTCATAAATTTGTAATATGGGAGGGAGTGTGTATGTGTGTGTATAGTATTTCACAACAGGACTATTTGAAACATACTGTCTTGCAATTAAAATAACTTCCTATAACATAGATTCAAAATTCCATTATAATGATTGAATAATATTGTATAGTGTAATACAGTTTCAATTTATTTATCCAATCCTTTTAAATAATTTCTTTGGGACATTTAGGTTTGATCAATTTTTTTGTTACTATAGTTAGTCATTTTAATGTATCCATACAGTTGTTTCTTAGTAACTGAAATAAATTACTACTATTACTAATAACCCTAAATGTAAATATACCAAATTAGATATTTTCTAAATTATATAAACTTAGAAATTCACTAGTAAGCTAAGTTTGATACAGTTTTACATGGTTTCTTAGGAAAGATCAGTTTTCTATAAATAATAAAATATGACAAGGTGTTTCTAGCAACTGCTGGTAGGATATGGCTTCCACTGTTGTTTGCCATTTCTAGCAGTGTGTTTGCTGTTGGAAATGTTTTAAGCCAGCTTTTTCATGACCAACAGGACCAATATTTTTAGAAAGTCAATTTGGGCATGGCTGACTGTTCATTGTCCAAAAAGCAGAATCAAGCTATAGTCACAAGAATAGGAAAGACACTTATCCCCCTGCCCATACCACTCGGATCAATCATCTCCTTTTCTCAACAACAGCAGGCCCTCCTTTTAAGTTTTACCTCCCAGTTTTTAGTTCTTTGTCTACATAAACCATAGCTGCTTGAGACAGGAGTCTTGTTTTCACTGTTTTGTAAAATGCCATATGCATGCATGACATTTTGTAGATAATAAAAACAGCTATGATTATAGGCTGTTGGTAGTCTTTGGTTGATACCCTTGCTCGTAACAATACACTAAGCTATCACTTGACATTCTATTGAGTTAACAGAAACTGTTGCGTTGATTTTCAGTGTTGTTAAGAGCAAGGAGAATATTGATTTTAATCATAAAGAACAGAGAGAAATTGTTTTGACATGTGTTTTTTACTCGATCTTTGAGAATGTCATGACAAAATAAAAAGAGTTACTAATAATCTGTGTAGAGGTCTTTCACAAGGGCTTAAACGTTGTTTGAAATAGTGACCCAAGTCTAGAGATTTAGTTTTGGAAATGAAATGTTTAATCGGCCATCACAGAGCAATCTGTTGTATGACTATTAGAAAACTTTCATTGGAATAGTAAATAATTGCATTTTGAGTTAAACAATGGTTGAATTATAAAGAAACATGGTTTAATTTTTTTTCATCATTTTAATACTTGTTAACTTAGTCGTTGGGAAAAATGTGTAATAAACAGCCTTAGTAAGATGGGTGTTCTCTTAGGTCTTGGGGGTATAGGAAAGAGCAAACAAACAAAATCCTTGCCCTAGTGGGCTTTGCACTTTAGATTAGGAATATGGACAACAAAAATTATTACTAGTATCCCTCCTTTTTGAAAGTTCATGTTAAGCTGTTTGGCTTTTACAAAGACACCTACACTATTCACTAGTACCTGTTTTCACTAACCAAAGAAATGTGAAGAGGATTTCTGCTTTAAAAAGAAAGGAAGAAAAGTCAACATAATGGCCAGCATTTGTTTTGCAGCAGCCATTCAAAACTAGTGAGCACTCTAGCAGAATGACACCACCAAATTACTTCTATCAGAGCTACTTTCTGAAGGCTCTGTATTTTATATTATTGCTGCTTTTTCTGTAAGTAATTTTATTTTAGGTTATATGTGTTATTTGGTATGATTTTCGTAGGTTATTTTATGGGTCTAGGTTTGCCAAGTACTTTTTTTTATATAAATTAATGGTAATCGCTTCTTGATTTTATCCCCTTTCAGTTTATGAAAGGTTTTATGGGAATACTTTATTTTTGAATACTAGAGGAAACTTGTATATAAAATATTAAATGGCTCTCTTGTTCCTTCTTTCTTTCCTTCCTTTCTTTGGTGTGCAATATTATAGATTTCGTATGCTTTTGGGATTAGTCTAGTAGAGGAGAAAAACCATTTTTAAATATAAGGAAAATAGTTACAGGAGTGGTTTCTGTTAAGATAGATTTGTTTAGGATTTAGTATAAGAGTGGAAGTCTTTCCATTGTAAGGAGAAAGGATTGTATAGCTATATTAAAAGAGAAATAGCAGAATTTATATGCAAAGATCCATACATTTATGATATGGACATTCTCTTAGAATTGCTTCTAATTTCCTAGTGAAACATAAGCTTGAATTGAGAGAAAGGAGAGAGGAGCAGGACTTGATGTGATTATAACAGTATGTGATTAACAACTTTATTTTCTGAATGAAGTCAAATTTCTTACCTGCATGTTCTAAAAGAGAAACTACCTTCCCTTTCTTGATGCTTGAATTTTGTGGATTTCTGGTTTTGGTTAAATCTGTTAAGCTTTTGGTTGTTTATTTTTACAGAGCACTTTTCATATGAAAAAAATCTCATTTTATGGTGTTCTGTGACTAGAGCCATGTTAAATGATTCTGTAAGTACAAAAGAGATAAGAAAAATGGACTTGTGCTTATATGACGTGTGTAGAAGAATCTATACTTATTAAGCATACCAATGTGTTTAAAATTCACTAGTACTTCATGTTGCTCACAATAGGCAAAAGAATAACATTTGAAATTGTATCATTGCTTTTTGAGGGCATTGGAATTTTGACAAATCCTAACCTACTTCTAACTGAGGCTGAACCTAGTTATTTACATACATCCTTTTTTTTTTTTTTAATGTTTGGAGTAGATAATTGGGTTAAATTATAGCAAACTAAATCAGGCCTGCAAAACTCACAGGAGATTGGTTATTTTGGCAAAATGCATATACTTTCTATATGTCATTAGTATGTGTGATTCTTGACAAAGCAAACAAAAATATCCTACTTTAAAATAAGTAAAAGATAATTGACCGCCATAATCTTTGATTTCTTCAGCTTTAAAATAGAAGTTTGTAGTAATTGACTTTAGTAGTTCCTCTAATTATAAAATTTTCTGATCTCTTAAAATAGTTTCAGTGGGTAACAATTTGAAGCTGAATAAATTGTTAACTTAATGATAATGTATATTCGTTTTCCTACCTTTTATCTCTTGAGATTGTATTTCCTTAGTTCCTTTTTTAGATGATACTATTTTTTAAGTTAAAGTTAAGAAATTAAAATGGAGTTGGAATTTTTTAAACCTTTTATCTAAATGGATTCTGTAGGCAAAACTTCTGTGAAAATACAAAATCCTTGGACCTATTTTCCGAGGTTCTGATTTAATATTTTGAAATTGAATTTGGGAATCTGAATTTAGCAAGCGCTAAAGTAGTTCTGAGGTGGGTGGTCAATGAAATGCACTTTGGAACACTGCCTAATTCTAATATGTAGAATTTATGTGGTTATATTTATTTGTGACATAAATTTATTGACAGTGGACATGAGGCACCAACTGCTATGAAGCTTAACTAAAAATCAAAAGATGATGGAAATTAACAGAGGGAATAGAAAGTAAAGCATGGCATGGCAGGCTGACTCTCCTACTTTACAGTTTGATGAATTTCTAGTTTGTTATGATATTGGAGAAGCTAAACCTGGGAGAAGGTTGTAAATTGTTGCAATGGGAGAAGTTGTTTTACATAAATTTCATTCAAATATGCAACTTTTGGAGTCATTTGGGAGACATTTACACAATAAGTTCCAGTAAGTAACACATCATGATGTAAAAAAAAAAAAAGTGGGGAGAGTTTATAAACCAGAGCAGTTTTGTCTTCTGCAAGTGACTCCAGAACTACAAAGACCAACAGCTACAGAAAATACAGTCCTTGAATCTATAACATCTGCTATATACATAAATTGTGAATATCCATCCTTGAAAGCTATGTGGAATATAGAAAATGCATGCTGGAATTTTTTGGAAGAATCCTGTTGGATTATGTTGGTAATCCTTTCTCATTTCACCTCTCTCCTTCCCACTTTTTTTCCCTCCCTCCATTCTCTTTCTTCTTTTCATCTTTAACTCATTTTTTTCCTTTTCTCGTAGTTTTTTTTTCTTTTTTTCATATCTGGATCTTGTGTGTGTATTCTGTACTCAAGGGAAAGTCCTGTCCGTTATTTTGTCTTTAAAAAGTTGTTTTTACATAATTAAAACTTATAAGCTCCATCCAGGTAAGGAATTATGACAAATACATATTTATAAATTCTTAGTATTTTCCACTATAATTAGTCATTAGAACACAGCCAATATTTTTATTCTATTTTTTTGCTTTAATTTATGTATATTTAACATCAATTGTAATCCCCATGTATTCCCCATCACCATCTCATCAGTGCACCATCACCCAAGTCCCCCATGCTCCCATCTGCCCTCAGCCCTCCCTCTCCACTCTCCCCACCAAGTGTCCCCAATTTTGTTCTTGTCTTTTCATTTTTGTTTTTTGTGTCTTTATTGTTGTTATTATTGTTGTTCTTATTCCTTTCCTTGATCCTTATTTGGTCCCCTTATATTCCTCCTAGGGGAGGAACCATCTGGTATTTTTCTTTTCCCTTCTGACTTACTTCGCTGAACATAATCCCTTCCAGTTCCATCCATGTTCCTAAGAATGTGTCTAGTTTTTCTTTTTTGATTGCTGAGTAGTATTCCATCGTGTATATGTACCACAGCTTCCCGATCCACTCATCTGTTTTTGGGCATTTAGG
>JAGFMF010012021.1:11855011-11907112 GCA_019455555.1 Galemys pyrenaicus
TCCATTTTGAGTTGATTTTTGTGCATGGTGAAAGGCAGTATTCTAGTTTCATTCTTTTGCATATAGCAGTCCAGTTTGCCCAGCACCACTTACTGAACAAGCTGTCTTTATTCCATTGCATATTCTTTGCTCCTTTGGTCAAAGATTAGTTGTTCATAAGCGTGTGGGTTTGTTTCTGGGCTTTCTATTCTATTCCATTGGTCTATGTGTCTGTTTTTGTTCCAATACCATGCTGTTTTTATGATTGTGGCTTTGTAGTAAAGTTTGAAGTCTGGAAGTGTGATCTCTCCTTCCGTTTTTTTTCAGTTAGGAGAGCTTTGGCTATTTGAGGTTTTTTGTGTCTCCATATGAATTTCATAAATTTTTTTTCTATTTCTTTGAAGAATGATGTTGAAATTTTTATTGGAATAGCATTGAATCTGTAGATTGCTTTTGGTAGGATGGCCATTTTGATGACGTTAATTCTTCCAATCCATGAGCAAGGGATGTTTTTCCATTTCTTTGTATCTTCTTCTATTTCTTTTAGCAATGTTTTGTGATTTTCTTTGTAAAGGTCCTTCACCTCTTTTGTTAGATATATTCCCAAGTATTTAAATTTTTTGGTTTCAATTATAAAGGGGATGTTTCTTTTTATTTCTTCTTCTTTAGCTTGGTTGTTTGTGTAGGGGAAGGCTACTGATTTTTGTGTGTTGATTTTGTATCCTGCTACTTTGCTAAACTGGCCGATTAGCTTGATTAGATTTTCTGTAGAGCTTTTGAGGTTCTCTATGTATATTATCATATCGTCTGCAAACAGTGATAATTTTACTTCTTTCCCTATTTGGATACCTCTATACCTTTCTGCCCTCTCTGCAACTCACCTGAAAGGGGTTCTTTTCAGGGATTTTTTAAGGCAAAGGATTCCTATCTCATCACATTGAGAAATTGACAAAAAGTTTCCATGCTGTACATGGAAGAGTTCCAAATTCTCTCCATGCTTTTCTGTTTTGACATTAGTGATCACAATGGGTGTGACATAATAAGCTCTCAGCTGATCCCTTTGTCTAGTTTTCCCAAGCTGTTCTCATTATAGAGTGTTTTGTTTTATTTGAATATGTCAAATCTTTGATAATTCCTAATTCCTATTGTTTTAAATTACAAGCTTCTTAGCATGTTAACCTCTCAGGTCTCATTTCTTTAGTCATCTCTAGTCATGATGGCACATCACTTTTAAAAAAAATTTTTTTTTCAAATTCCTATGATTTTATATTAGTTATTTCTATACATTGGAATGCTTTCATACTGTGCTTCCCAATTCCATTTCTTTGTAACTTTTATTAACTTCTCATCTCTACTCTGATGTTTCTGTGCTTTATTCTTTGTATATATTCAAACAGCTCACTTTTTAAAATTTTTTATTTAAAGATTTTTATTTATGTATACAATAGCTGGGTACAGGCCAGAGGCACAGGTGGAGGGGAGGTTAGAGGAGTCACTAGAGACAGAGTGGGGAGCAGAACAGGCAGATCAACTGTAATAAACTGCTGAGGGGAGTAGTGGGCACGGCAGGAGAGGTCTGCCATATCATATGGGTCCTCTCCCTGACTGGGGATGGAATTCACACTGCAGTGGCTGCAGAAGCCCTACAGTGCAGTGCTAAACCCCTTGCACCACCAGAGAGGCCCTAAAAAGCTCACTTTTTAAAATTCACTCATTTCAAACAAAAATATCCATGAAGTAATGGGTGGTTATATTAATTTTTCACAAATATTAAATGTTATTAAAAACTTAAAATCTACCCATTTATCTCCAAGAATTTATCTTGAACATGTCAGTGCTGTATGTACCACATACCACATTTTGTACTAACCTTCTTTCTCAGTCTACCTGATCAGCTCCAACTCATCCTCAGGATAAATTCATGCATTAGTCTAAGCCCTAGTAAATCATGCCATTGGCTTTGCAGTTAGATAAGGGCGGGGTGGGGAGGGTCCAAATTCTGACCTACCATTCACTGACTATATGAGCTTAGACTTGTTATTTAACTTTTGCTAGCGCTTTACCTCGTTCATAAAAGGGGATAATAACAGACCTGTCATCCTCTGCAATTCCAATGACTTAAAAGAACAAACATGGCCCTCTGGTTCCTTTATACTCTCTGGGGCAGGCGATGGGAGATGGAGGTAGGGCCATCAGGCAATGCTAAGAAGTTCTAGTAGTCCTCTTAGCCAAGCCCTTAGGTGGGGCTGGGCCTTTTTCAATAACTTCTGTATCCTTCAGTCTTTATAACAGAGAGTCGAGGCTCTGTGACTATGGAAGCTTAGAAGATAGAGGCCTGGCCTTGTCTGCCGAGTTTCTCTCCCTGATAATGGCAGTTGTTTTGGTTCAGCTGCCACTTCCAGCCCTCTTGCCAGTGGAAACCTACCCTGTTCTCATTGCCCATGCCTTCTACTAACAGGAAACTTGCACCTATTTCAAACCCAGGGCACGGGCAGGTGGGTTGAGAATTGACAAGTGAATGTATGAAGCCTGTCCTCTCCACCCTCACTATCCACAGAACAAAGCCACAGAGTCCTTTATCTTCCTCCAGTGTTGTTCCTTCCCCAACCTCACTTCAACCCTGTAGTCAGGACTGCCTGATGGCCTGGGGAGGGGTGAGCAGGCAGGTCCCTGAGTCAGCGCTCCACTTTTGAGCTAGGTCAAGGGAACTCTGCCCTCTCTGCAGCTCACCTGAAAGGGGTTCTTTTCAGGGATTTTTTAAGGCAAAGGATTCCAATCTCATCACATTGAGAAATTGACAAAAAGTTTCCATGCTGTACATGGTTCTCTTTTTTTTACTTAAAAAAAAAATTCCAGAAAGATATATTTGTGTAAATGAGGGTATGCCTAGAAGGTGACCAGTTTTGCTTTATGATCTTATGAAAGAAAATTTGTGAACACACACAACCTGAACCAGCAACAGGATTTTATGTTGCAAGTAAATACTATTTTTTTCTTCAAAAAACGTTGAAAGTGAATACTTCAGTTTCTAATATTAGAGAACAAGGAGCATTTATAGAAATTCATTCTATCAGCCTTGTTTCTTTCTCAGTCTCTAGTGCCCTGGTTAAGTTTCTGTTGTGTTTTCTAGTTCCTTCTTTAGTCCCTTGCATGTGGAATTGTCCCTTTCTTTACTCTTTTGTCCTCAAAATACAAATTTCTCATTTTCTCTTTCTATGAAAATCCCTTGTGCAAAGAAACCAAAGAATGAGCATAAAAAAATGAAGGTGTAGGAGGAAGAAAGGAGAAAATAATGAAGAGATGCTTGAAAGCCTGTATTTCTTTAACTTAAATTTACTGAAGCAGGGACTTTCTTTTTTATGCAAATGTTGCCTGTATTTTTCAAATAGTGAGTCCCTCAGGCAGACACCTACTTTTAGCCTGCTTGCCCTGGTTTTGTGCCAAGGACAGTGTGAGCGTCCCCTAAGCATGATGCCATACTTCATTTTCAAATTTAAAGATTCTCTTTGTAATGAGATATTCAATAAAAATAATGCAAATTTTTCCCTTCTGCTATATCTTCTTTAGTCATAAACAGTGAAGAATATAATATTTACTAAATAGTATTTCCCATATCAACAAAAGAGGAAGATGGGCTAGGCCTTCTTTTGAAATAATCTTTCTTTGTCTTACATTGATAAAAATGTAAAGATTTTTCCTTAGTAGCTACTTAACATATTTATGTATCCAAGACCTTTACCTAGCAATTTTATGGACTTCTAATATTTAACCCATGTGAACTTGACATTTAAGATGAAGTAGGTGATATGGTGGTGATGCTTGAAACTCTGTGGTTATTTACTGTTTTTTAGGTATCTAGTTTCAAACTCTTACTTTCAGAGACTTTAGATCTCTTGATTCTAATATAATATTTAAATTTAAAAAGCTAATTCTATTTGCCAACAATCCTCATTAAATGAAAGCTTATATCTTTTGGAAGAAATTATGAATCATGCCCTATACAAATAGAGAATTCAAATTATATTTCTAAAGGAGACTACAAGTTTGGTAAAACAATTCTTAGTGCTTTTAGTTAAAAGTAATCATTTCTGGCAGAAAAAAATGGATGCAAAATAAATCAGATTGCAGTTCTGTTACAGGGAAGGTAGAAGGGCAATCTAGAATCTGCTCTAAATAGGTTCCGCTATCTGCCACATCAAGACAAAACATGTAAGACCTTTAATGGAAAGGAACTTTAATATAATTAATGTGCAACAAAGAAGACCAAGATGTAGTTTTCAAATCAAGCATCCAAAGTTGCCTAGCCCCTTGTGGGAAAATTCCCACTGAGGTCTGAAAGCCTACCAAAGTATAAAGCACCTTCTTGTGGGGACCCAAATGAAAGGGGTAGAAGGGGCTTACCGCATCTGAGACAGAAGAAGCAAAATCAAAATCAAGGTAGAAGCTGTCATTATCAGCCTACCCACAGGCCTCTCACCCACATCAGTTTCAACCAGTCTAAAACAAAGAAGCAAGTGCAGCTCCTCCAACGTCTCTCTGCTCCTTGTGCCTTGCCCAGGTCTCTATTTTTCTCCCCAGCCTTCTACTGTCCTTCCTCCAGTCTCTCTTGTTTCTCCTCCTCTCTACTCTGCTCTTCTTGGGTGGGACAGGGAACATGGCACCTCCCCTTTTTCTGGGGACCATCCTGTTACAGTAATTCCATTTCTCCTATAAGTTGTGTCAAAAGAAACTTTGCTTTCTTGTCATAACAAAATGTGTTTACAGTTGTTATTTAAAGAAATTAAACTTTCCTGGGTGGCCAGAGATTTGTTTCTATAAGGACCATAATCCAATTAAAAATAAAGTAAATAAAGCAAGTAAGTTCACTTTTAGGATTGCTAGTTGCCAAAGAAAGCATCCAGCAAAAAAAAATATATGTGAAGGATGCAATGGGATGTGGGCTACCTTGGGGAATGCAGACTGCCAGATGCTTCCAATTATTAATTTGAATTCAAATTATTAAAATGTCATGTATATAAAATTTTTATGGGGAGAAAGAAATTTCTCTAAATATGATTATACTCCTTGCTGATATTTTTTTTTCTCTTTTAAACAGTAAATATACATAACTGAATTTCTTATGATCAGTAATCAGAACTGGAAATCTAGATTGGGAGGAGTTTGTTTATCTGAGACAGATTGAGGAACCAGGCCAATTTTTAGACTAGCCTGGATTATAGCAGTAAAGTTAGTTCTGATAGCAGATCAGTGCTGTAGCTGAAATTTGACTATAGTAGAAATCAAAATATTTTTTTTAGAATTTGTCAGTAAAATTGACAATGACTGTAGATTAACAGCAGCTGGCAGTGGTTGAGGAAAGGAGATTAAAAAAAAATGGTAGAGGGCCCGCCCTGGTGGCGCAGTGGGTTAAGCAATGCACTATGAAGTAGACCGCAGCCACTGCAGCACGAGTTTGATCCCTGCCTCTAGCCAGGGATGGGATCCACATGGCACAGCAGACCTCTCCTGCCTCCCCTGCTGCTCCCCTCAGCAGTGTGCTTCAGTTGAGCTGCCTGTTCTTTTCCCCATTCTGTCTCTGGTGAATCCTCTCACCACCCACACTTATGGTCTATACCCCAGTTCTTGTATGCATATTTAAATAAATAAATAAATATTTTAAAAAATGGTAGAAATCCAGTGGTTAAGAACTCAAGGAGTCCTGGATTAGAGGATCAGGGAATGGCAACTCAGAAGCTTATTGTTTTCCTTGTAATTGTTTGGGATCTCCAAATCAATGCCAAATCATTGCTGCACCAAGCACTCAAACATTCAAATTAACCACAGTTTTCCAAAGTGGAGCATGTATTTCAAGTGGATCAAAACTAAGTTGTGTTCTCTTGGAATTAAAGACAAGACAGCAGAGCAGTTATGAAGGAAACACTTAATGGAACAGGACACTACAGAAACCTTGAACTATCATCTTGTACAATTTCCCACCTTGGTCCTAAGACCTGGTTTGGCTCAAACTCCTCTGATATAGTACACCGCAGATATTAATTGTTCAGTGAGTAAAAGCATTTTCACATTATACGATATTTATAATAGGATTTCAAAATCATCTAGGAAGCTACTCTTCTTGCCCCTCCAAATACACAATAGGGGAAGGAAAGTACTAGCTCTTTGATATTTTCTGATAAGACGAGTCATTTGACTGGAGATGATGAATTATTTTAGCTTTTCATCTGTTGGGTTTTTACACAGGGAAACCATAAGGGCTGCCAATTATATTTCAACTTATTCCTCTAAGTCATTCTGTGAGATTAGATCTCTTACAGTTGAAATGACAAAATTAATGAGAGTCTATAATAATGTTTGGATATAATAAATGATGCCAAATGGAACTTCTGTCATCCAGTCCAGTAGATCTGAAACTAACCATTATTCTCCAGTGAAAACTTTGAAAGTACAAATGAAGACATAATGAAGTACCTTACAAAAAGTGATAAAATCTTGGCTAAAATTTAACTTTCACCTCAGAGTCAGTAATATGTTAGCTGAGACAATATGAAGCAAAATAAAACTTCTGATTTTTCTCTTTTTGGCATGGCTACTTGTTTGAAAAGAGCAGAAGGGGGATTAATTCCATTAAGTAATATAGATAGAACTACTAATATATGGAGTGTAAAATAGGGGACACTCAAAGGAATAGGGCATAACACTTTTGTCAAAGAATTTAGCACATTTCACAGAAAACCTGACTACAATTGATAGTATAAGGAGGAATGTGGTAAATAAAATCTTTGAGAATAAGACTGGGAAGCTTAGAGGTCGTAATAATGATGAAGTTCATAGAAGAAAACAGCACTTTCTAGACTCAGTGTTTGCTTTCCTTCTAAAGTATAATTTAATTATAGTTATATTAATGTAGAATAATACAGTTAATTATACTTGTATCACACATACATGCTTATGTAGTAGATATGTAATGTTGTTGTCTTGGTGTGAAAACTCAGACTCCTTACATCTACCCTCCTTATCTAGTCCTCCCTCAGGGTTGACTGATGATAATTGGTTAAATTTCAGAGCATCGATTGGGCAGTACTTGCTAGTGTACAGGGGCACTACACATGGATAAATTATATACATAGTCCTGTTGTACATTTTCTCCTTGCCCAATGCAGTTGAAGTGATGAATTGTTCCAGATTACACTGTCAGAGAATCCTGACCATGTTTCATCATATACTTCCTTTTTGCCAAAGGACTTTGTCCACTACTGTAGGAGCAATTCCATATACTTACTGATTTTCCAGCCGGGTCTGGGTTTAAAACTTTGCCATACTATGTAGGTGAATTTGACATCAGTGTTCAAGGAAATTCCTTTTTTCCATCTACGCCAGCATTCTGGAACACGTGTAGGCAATGGCACTTAGTATACAGCAGTGATAAGATCCTGTACTTGGTCTGGGAGTCATGGGAATTTTATAATCATGTGTCAATCTCTGCAAAAAAAATCCCACAACAATCCTATAGGGTATTATTTGGATTACATTGAACACATAACTCAATTTAGGCAGATCTGACATCTTGGCAATGATGAATCTTCTAGTCCGTCCATGAACAAGATTATTAGTTTTGGTTTCTTTTACTTTTCACCAATCAATATTTTCTAATTTGAGGAAACCGATGCAGCATTTATGTTGTATTCATATTTTATTGTATTATTTTAAAGTATCATTTCCAATCTGTTGAAATTCATGAATTGTTATGAAATTATGTCAAATGTCCACTGAGTATCTACTGAGACAATCATATAGCTTTCCCCTTCTCAATCTATTCACATAGTGAATTAAATTGAATGATATTTTGGATGCTGACTATATATTGCATTCCTGGAATCAGGCCCACCAGTCATAATATATTATTCTGGAACTTATTTGTTAGTATTTTTTGTAAGGATTTTCATATCTATGTTTAGAATATTTTCTTCTAGTTTGCCTACTTTGTGTATTGGAGTAATGTCAGTTTATGAAATGAGTTGAGAGTGTTCCTTTTCCTCTTTTTCCTGGGAGGTTTTGGATAGAATTGGTGTTACTCATTTGCTGTTTAGCAGAATTCACCAGTAAATCTATCCGGGTCCTAAGATTTCTCTGTGGGAAAAGTGATTAGCTCCAAATGAAAAGTACTGTAGCTGTCAAATATATATAAATAAAGAAAAAAAGTATTGTAGAGATCAAGGCTATTCAGTTTATTTACTCCTTCTTGAATGAATTTCATTAGTGTCTTTCAAGGATTTTTCTACTTCATCTAAATTATCAAAATGCTGAAATTGTACTGATTATAGCATTTCTTATTACTCTATAATGATCTTGTCTTACTTGCTGTTAAATAGTCACTTCCGTGTTCTGATAGAGGTGAAAGAGTGTGTGTGTGTTGAATTTCTCATCTGAGGATCTAATCACTCTTTAGGATTTGGGAATTCAGTTTATTAATTACTTGGTGTCAGCAGTTCTCTGACAGGTTTACAAAAATGCTTTAAGTTTGTAAATTTTCTAGATTTTTTTTTTTTGGTTGTTGATAGAAGTAATGACTGAAGTGATACTCTTATACTCTTATATCCTTCAGTGAAAATGAAACTCAATGACTGAGATTTTTGGTATTTAGATATTTAGCAAATGATCCCAATTTCCATAATTAGAAAGTGATGTTGAATTTCAAAATCCACTTTCCCTTCATTATATCACATTGAATTATTAAGCTCTTTGAAGACCTGGGATAATGTTAGTAAGTTATATATATATATATATATAGGGTTTTGCTAGTTAAGAACACTTTTAGGTTTTACACTTAGTAGCTAATTGAATCTTTGTAATCTTGTGATTTACACATTATTAAGGTCCTTGGTTTACAGGTGAGAAAAATCATGATTTAATAATGTAAGCTGGTAAGAAATAAAGATAAAATTGAAATTGCTCTCAAGTATACATAGCTTTCTACAGTTCACTATGTGGATATTTAATGCATATGGCCAAATGGATTTTTAAAATGATTATTCCATAAAATGTGAAAAATTAATTTTTAGAATGTTTAGTCCCTAAAAGGAAAACTAATAGTAAGAAAAGCACTCTAATCCAAAGTTTATTAATCTAGAGCTACTTACAGCTATCAGTATCATTCCATTCTTCATATGAAAGTCAAATGGATTAGTATGTTTGAAACAGTATTGTTATTTTAGGGAAAAAAAGATAGATGTTGTAATTTTTGTAATGAGCTAAATAAAACTGCTTCAGAAATAATGTCAACATATCTTTCCTAGCATTTGTTTGTCAGTGGGAGACTATTATTAGAGCACAAATTATTATTTTATTAATATTATCATTACACATGACATTTTAATAACCCATGAACAATTACACTGAAAAACAAAAAGGCATAAAAGTTCATCTTAATGACAAAGCAAACATTATTTGTGATCTTCTTATTTTAGACATTGAGTTTATACGATTTAATGTTGAGGCAAGTAGACAGTTCGCTTATTCACAGATATGAGAGTAGGATGTTCCTCCCAATACATGTGGTAAGTTAAATGAATTGTTTTCCTAAAATTTGTCCAGAGTCACATGAAAAGAGATAGTTAACGATTGGGTTTATGATAGGGGAAAATTCTACTCCAAATACCTTTGTATTTTAATAGCTCATAGCTCCAGATCCTAGCAATATTTAGGAACTAGAAGTGTGTAGTAAGCTTTGAAGAAAATCATAAATTATACTTGTCTCAAATTATGTTCTACAGTGTCCACATTCCTGACATGGGATTATGTTCATAGTTTTAGTGCATTTCTTGTAGAATTATCTGGGAAATCATTTTTTTAATGATTTTTTTATTTATATTTTTTACATCATTGTGTATTCCCCCTAAAATTCCTACCACCAGTTCACCCGTGAACCATCCCCTTAGTCCCTTGTGCTCTTCTTTCCCCTGTTTTGATCCCTTTTCCTCCTCTTCCCTTTTATGTCCCTTATTTATGGTTGTCTTCTAGTTTTGTTGTTTTATTATTATTATTCCCCTCCTCCCCCACCAATCCCTTTTTTTGTTTGCCTATATTCCTCCTGTAAGTGAAACCATTTGGTATTTTTCTTTTTCCTTTTGATTTATTTCACTGAGTATAATCCCTCTAGCTGTGTCCATGTTGCTGTGAATAGCATGAGTTTATAATTTTTGATTGCTGAATGGTATTCCTTTGTGTATATATATATATCACATTTTGATCCGGTCATCTATTTTTGGGCATTTGTGTTGTTTCCCAATCTTACCTATTGTGAATAGTGCTGCAGTAAACATAAAGGGGGAACAGGTATCTTTTTGAATTAATGTTTTTGTGTCTTTTGGGGTAGACTCCTAGGAGTGGGATTGCTGGATCACATGGAACTTCCATTCTTAGTAGTTTGAGGAACATCCATACAGCTTTCCATAGTGGTTGGATCAGTTTGCATTCCCACCAGCAGTGTAGGAGGGTTCCTTTCTCTCTTTATTCTCACCAACATTTGTTGTTGCCTGCTTTTTTAGTGGGTACCATTCTCAGTGGTGTAAGGTGGTATCTCATTGTGGTTTTGATTTTCATTTCCCTGATTATAAGTGATGTTGAGCATTTTTTCATAGACCTGTTGGCCATTTGCTTTCTTCTTTAGAGAAGTGGCATTTTAGCTCTTCTGCCTATTATTTTTAAAGTTTCTATTTATGCATACAAGAGCTGGGGTACAGGCCAGAGACATGGGGTGTGAGAAGACTCACCAGAGACAGAGTGGAAGGCAGAACAGGCAGATTGACTGAAATACACTGTGAAGGGGAGCAGTGGGTGAGACAGGAGAGGTCTGCTGTGCCATGTGGTTCCCCTCCCTGGCTGGGGATTGAACTGGCACCTAAGCAGCTGCAGAAGCCCCACAGTGTGATGTTCAACCCCTTGTGCCACCAGGGAGGCCCCTGCCCATTTTTTGACAGGATTGTTCAGTTTGTTTTTGTTGAGTCCTGTGAGCTCTTTGTAGATTTTTGTTACCAGTCCCTTACCAGTTGTATTGTGTGCAAAAATTTTCTTCTAACAGTAGAGTGTCTCTTTGTTTTGGTTAGTGTCTTTTTTGCTGTACAGAACTTTTTAGTTTGATGTAATCCCAGTTGTTTATCTTTTCCTTCACTTTCTTTGCTTTGGGGGATGTGTCTTTAAAGATGCTACTGAGATGTATGATGTGTAGTGTTTTGCCTATATTTTCTTCCATATATTTTATGGTTTCAGGTCTTACATTCAGGTCTGTTACCCATTTTGAGTTGTGTTTTTTTTGTGCATGATGTGATATTGTAGAGTATCTTCATTCTTTTGCAAGTAACAGTCTAGTTTTCCCAGCACAATTTATTGAACAAATTGTCCTTTTCCACTTCATATTCTTTGCTCTCTTGTCAAAGATTAGTTGTCCATAAATATGTGAATTTATTTCTGGATTTTCTATTGGATTTCATTGGTCTGTGCATCTGTTTTTGTTTTAGTACCATACTGTTTTAATTATCATGGCCTTGTAGTATAGTTTGAAGCAAGGAATGTGATGCCTCTATTTTCCCTCTTTTTAGTCAGGAGAGCTTTGGCTATTTGAGGTATTTTGTAGGTCCATATGAATTTAATCAATATTTGTTTTATTTCTTTGAAGAATATCATTGAAATTTTTATTGGAATAGCATTGAATTTGTAAATTGCTTTTGGTTGGATGGCTATTTTAATAATGTTAATTCTTCCAATCCATGAGCAAGGGATGTCTTTCCATTTCTTTGTGTCTTCTATTTCTTTTAACAGTGTCTTACAGTTTTCTTTGTATAGGTCATTCACCTCTTTTGCTGGTAAACTTCTAAGTATTTGATTTTTTTTGTTTCAATTATATAAGGAATGTTTTCTTAATTTCTTCTTCAGGTTGAATGCATATAGAAAGGCTACTGATTTTTGTGTGCTGATTTTGTATCCTGCTACTTTATTAAACAGGTCTATATTTTGATTAGTTTTTCTGTGGAAAATTTAGGATTCTCTATATTTATTATCATATCATCTGCAAATAGTGATTGTTTTACTTCTTATTTCTCTATTTGGATTCTTTTTATGTCTTTCTCTTATTGCTATGGGTAGGACTTCAGTACTGTATTGAAAAGCAGTGTTGACAATGGACATCATTGCCTTGTTCCATATCTTAAGAGAACAGCTTTCTAGTTGGGAAATCTTACCTTTTATCTGGAAGAAGGAAAACAAAGTCAGATTAGCCAGTTCTCATTTTGCAAAAAGGATGGCACAGGGTGAGTAGGATTGTAGTCGGATGAGTTGGTGTAAGAGATAGATTAGAAAGGTCAAAGAAATTATGACACTTCCTCAGAGAGAATGATTTGAACATAAGCACTGGGGATAGGAGAGGAGAGAAGGGTAGTGGAGTGAATAATTTCAACTCTGATAGTTTTCCCCAGGCTCTTAGTAGAGAATGTATTAGCTAAGATGAATAATATCTGGTCCCTGCAACATCAAATCAAAGGTTGCTCACTGTTTACCAAATATCAGCTATGTTTGAGGTACTGTTTTAAAAATAATGGGATTATAGAAAGAAGAATGTTTTCTCCTTTAGGAGACCATGATCTGTGAAATATGTTGTTACAGAAAAAAGCAATGATAAATATTCACAAAAGTGAGAATGAACAGTGAGTGCTACAGTAAAGTGCTATTTGCATTTCCTGGAATGAGATAATTGGTGCCAAATTCCAATGAGGAAATAGGATTTGAAATGGTTCCTGAAGACTGAGAAAGGTTTGTACAAGTAGAATGCAGGGGTGGCATCTTCAAAAGACAGTTACTCATGAGAAGTAAAATGCAAGAGAAGAAGACAAATTTTTCTGCAATAGATGATTCTCAGTGGGGAAAGATGGAAGGGGGTTTAGAACAGAACTGGATTGTGGGGACTACTGCTCATTCCCCTTTTACTGTATTCCTTAGATGTTAATGTTGCCGTGGTCTCCAATTTCACTCTGTATAATATCCCATGGGATTCATATCCTCTCCCAAATAGGTTGAAAAATTTCAAGCTTGTGTCTCTCACCATTGTATTGTTGTACTTAAGCTTTTTTTAAAGACTTTATTTATGCACACAAGAGTTGGAGTATAGGCCAGGGTACAGGGGGTGAGAGGATTCACCAGAGACAGAGTGGGGAACACACAGGTGGATCCACTGAAATACACTGCTGAGGGGAGCAGTAGACAAGAGGGAAGCACTGAGTGAGACAGGAGAGGTCTGTTGTGCCATGTGGGTCAGCAACCTGGCCAGGGATCAAACTTGTGTCACCGTGGCTACTGATAGCTTGATAGTGCTGATCCTTAACCCCTTGGGCCACCAGGGAGGCCTGTACCTTAAGCTTTTACAGTAGGTTGTTTTGTTCATTATAACATCAGTGCAAAAAAAAAAATTGATTTAAGCCAGGGCCACTGCCTGGGTGATTTTCCCTATATCTCTGTGTGTTTTCTCTAGGTACTTCAGTTTCTGCTTTCATTTCATGT
The DNA here is from genome assembly GCA_019455555.1 of Galemys pyrenaicus. Classification (NCBI taxonomy): domain Eukaryota; kingdom Metazoa; phylum Chordata; class Mammalia; order Eulipotyphla; family Talpidae; genus Galemys; species Galemys pyrenaicus. The sequence goes on from JAGFMF010012021.1 coordinate 11,868,536, forward strand.
TAGGTGAATGGCATGTCTACAGTCTCCCAGTCTGAGTGAATGTGTGTAGGTGCATCCTGTGATGGGAGGGTATTTTGTCCAGTGTTTGTTCTTTCCCTGGACCCTGAACTGCTGGGATATTTTCTGGCCACTTGGACCCTGTGGAATATGTGAGCTGGAAAATGAATGAATGAATAAAATTATTGTAAAATAAAAATCCATAAACAATAATCATATGAATGCGTAAAAATAAATGAGGCTGAGTGAGCCTACTGTATTTGTTGCAGTTTGGTTTTGGACTGCCTGGTGGTAGGAAATGCTCCTTACAACTTTTGCTTTGCAAACATTTACTCTTTGATTTAACCCTCTTGCAATGAGTGTTAAACATGTACTATGTATTCATGATGTCTGTGGCCACCAAAACAGATGAGGTGTGATGTTAGAAATAAAATCCGACATCTTTAAGAGATTTGATGGACAGTGAGGTGTGAATATTGGAAGAACCCCCGGACGACCAACAACAACTCTAAGAACTATTCAATTCCCGGTGATGCTGAAAAGATGAAAGCTTCGACTCAAAGTGTGACACCATTAGTTGATACAATGTTCAAAACGGAATCAGCCAAATAGGACATATCAAAAGACTTCAATATCTTGATGGAGGAGCCGTATCAGGGTAGCTCTCCATGTCCACGTATGGCCACATAATGAAACCTCGATGTTTATTTGAAGGTGTAAAGAACAAACATGTTTCTAGTGCTGACAGTGAGACTGTCATGACAGGCTGTGGTTAGTTTGAGCATTTTAGGAAACACTCGGAACTGTGATGAAAAAACAAGTAACAGTTGAGTCTACAAGTGCCCACAGAGAAGCAGTAGCTTCCTTCTCAGCTTTACTGAAGAAATTATTGAGAAGGGAGGCTGTACTCTGCAGCAAATATTTAATGTAGATGAGCCAGGCCTTTTTGGGAAATCACATTTCCAAAAAGAATGACAAATGGAAGTCACAGTTCTTTCTTTTTTAAAAAAGATTTATTTGCACAGAAGAACTGAGTTGTTGACCAGAGGTGAGGAGGTGAGAGGATTCACCAGAGACAGTGTGGGAAGCAGAACAGGCAGATCTAGTGAAATGCACTGCTGAGGGGAGCAGCAGGTGAGGCATAAGAGGTCTGCTGCACCATGTGGGTCCCCTCCCTGGCCATGAACCAAACTCAGGTTGTCCTTGTAGTAGCACTGAGACTTAACCCCTAGACCACCAGGGAGGCCCAGGAAATCACATTTCTAAGGAATAAAAAGCAGCCCCAGCATTCAAGGCTGCCAATGATGTTGTCTCTCCTACTTAATTATGAAGCTTCAGAAGACCTGAAGCTCAAATCACTATTTTTCTGACACCCCACGAGCTATGAAAGGCTACTATAAACCTCAATTCCTGTTACTTGATGGTGAAACAAAAAGGAGAGGATCACCAGAAAGTGTCCTTGGTGTTTCTGCCCAGTCATCAACAAATAGTATTATGCCAAGAACCTTGAAAATAAAGCTTTGCTTTTTCTGGACAATGCTTCAGATGTCCTCACAGGTAGTGTTCAAGTAACTTACTTCCAAATACAACCAGAATAATTCAACCTGTAGATGTTACAGCAACAGTCAAAGCCTGCTATTTACTGCACACCTTTGAACAAATGATTAAGTTCTTCAATGGTGAAGTTAAGAACTTTCCACTGTAAGGTAACAAAATGCCCACTGTAAGGGAATTTTGGTGTGGAACCATGGATGATGTTGGTAATTGGCAGAGGCTTGGCAGGAAGTAAAAACAAGCAAATAAATATCTGGTATAAAATATACCCACAATGCATAGCAGCCTTCCCAGGGTTTGAGCATTGGTTACAAAACCTTTACCAGGAGATTGTGGGGCAGGTATATCAAGCTAGAGTGAATGAAATAAATGAAAATGTAGTGGATTTGCTTGAATTGTCTAATGAGAATTCATGAAGTTGGAAATAAGGAAGCTGAAAATGAGGATGCAGAACTAACAAGGATCTTAACAGTCAAACGATTTGTCTGTGGTTTTCTAGCTGGTAGAAGCTCAGAAGCAAACAGGTGAATGAATGGATATAACTGCTCTTGGGAATTATACAAATAAAAGAAAAAAAAACAGGCAAACAACAAAGCTTGCACGCATTTTTTAAAATTTCAATTGATGAAAAAGTTGGGGTATTTGGGGTACTAGGAGTCACACCAGCTCCAGCAGCATCACTCCACCCTGACCTGGGGCGACACCAGGCTCCTCAGGGATTTATTGCCCTGTTCCTCTGCCCCTTCTGAATATCACTCAGCTGCTTCTCTGCCCCTCATCAATCATGCTCAGGACTCAGATTCACCTTTATCCACTTGTCATGGTGAGGATTAAGTCTACCTCCTGCTATCATCCAGCACCACAAACATCATTGTCACTCATGGATCCAGTGAGAATGAGATGAATTATTGTCTTGTTTTTACTAGTCTTTCTTAAATGGCATATAGTTTACATTTATTTCAGTATTTAATATTAGGAGTGTGTTGAGGCTTTAGAAGTTGAGTGATTTTTGTGACCAGAAATATTCTGTGCAAACTTAACCCTAGTATATATCAATTAGCTTATGGTGAAATTGGTTTCTTTATATGTAAGTTTCCCCTGTAATTCCTTTTGTTTGATTTCACTTAAGGAGGGTCTCCAAGAGCCTATGCTTGAGGTTAAGTGAGGACTTACTATATATCTAGTTGTTTATCAGATATCTCCAGTCAAATATCTTTCTTCTACAAAGACTCTAAAAGTTTTTCAGTCTCACAATCTCCCTAAACCACCTTTTCTGATATCTTGTTTTCTCTGCTAATTATCTGTGTGACTTTGGACAAGTTGCTTAAGTTCTTTGTACCTTCCTTGCTACATTTAGAAAAAAATAGGGATAAAATTGCTATTTTCAGGAGTAGCTGGGAGGACAAAACGTCAAAATCTGTAAAACTCTAAGGACAGTGCTTAGCACATAATAAATCCCCAATGATTATCATGTTTTCCCCAAGTCATCTAAGCCAGTATGTTTCATTACCTTTTTCCCCAGTATTTAATTGGTCATGATGTGCTAATCAAATACACATGCCTTTCTATTTTTCCTTCTCTTAATACCCTCTGGCATGGCCTTAGTCCATATATGCCTTACTTCTGGACTGTATTATTGTGATAATTTTTAATTTAGTGATAAGTGCTCTTCCTAGCTCCAATTTCATTTTTTGCCCCTCTGCTTTCCAAAATGCCACCAATGTGACCTTTTGAAACTGCACTGCTTCAAGGAAAATGAATTGCATTCATAATGAGACCCAAATTCCTTGAATAGCACTCGAGGCCCTGTAAGATCTGGCCTGTCTCTTGTCTATTCCATTGCTTTCCCAACAACTCCTGATGTTTCCAACATGCCAAGTGTTCTTTGTCCCATTTATTTTGCAAATGCAATTCCTTCTACTTTCAATAAGTCCATTCCTTTATTCTACCCAACACTTACTTCTTTATGACCAGATGATATTTTCTCTTCTTAAATGTGATCCTTTCCAATTTAGTCTGGGAAGAAGAAAGTAAGGAAACCTCATATGCAAAGAAGGTAATTTAAGGAAAAGTAGGTAATTTAATTTTATAGTGGGAATTATTTACAAAAATATTGATGTGAATAAGAGGAAACAGAGTATAGGGCAGGACCCCAAGACTATCAAGCGCTGGAAACTATTATCACTGCTGGGCCTAATGGGTAAAACAAGGTAGTGCCTTATGCTTTACTCTGGAGAGAAGATCACTTAACAGGAGATGTGGTTTCCTATGCAACTTGCAGCTCCCGCTCAAGGAGAAATACTCTGTCCTCTGTGTTCTTTTACCCTCTTTCCTCCTTTCAGTGTCTCACATTGAATGAAGCAAACCTGAGGTCAAAAGTTAAGACTGCTGAAGTAGCCGTAGGGTCTGCCTTCTGGGAACATCATGGAAAAGGGTAGAAAAGGGATCTGGAAGGACAACTGAAAAACATTCAACAAGGGTGTTCTGCAGTATGTAGAGTCCAGAACATGCCTTTTGAATATGTGTTATATTGAATAGATGTCTACTTGTCTCATAAATTGAGAAATCATTGATCATAGGGACTATATATTTTCTCAGCATTTAGTCAGGGACTCAGTACTTTGAGATGCACTTAAATTAATAATGAATGAATGAACAAGTGAATAGCAATGCAGGGTGTGAAAGTCTGTCCTTTATAAAACATGAGAAATCATTAATACACCTTCTAGAATTCTAGAATCATGCTGTTATTTAAGTTTTTTTTTTTGTTAAGACATGACTGGTTTCATCCAGACAGAAGTAGTTTAAACCAGTTCCAGCTGGTCAGAACTGGTTTGAACAGGTCAGAATGGTTTGAACTAGTTTGAACCAGATTAATCCAGTGAGCACTGGTTTGAACAAATTTCATTTTGTTAGGACCAGTTTGAACCAGTGAGGATGGATTTGGAACTGTTTTTATCTGTTCAGAACTGGTTTCCACCAGTTTTTTTTCTGTTTAGAATCATCCAGAACAGGTTTCAATCAGTCAGAATTGGCCAGAAGCAATCTGACCTGGTATTATCCAGTTAGAGCCAGTTTGAACTGTTTTCATTAGGCATAACTGATTACAATTGGCAGAACTGATCATAACTAGTTTGCACCAGTTTTATCCAGTCAGAACCGGTTTGAACATGTCAAAAATGTTTTGATTTTGTTAGAACGGTTTCAACCAATTCCATCTGGTCAGAACTAATATCTATTTCACTTTTGTGTGATATGTAAATTAGTGCAAGTAGCACATGTGTTGTTTGCTTCATAATTTTGAAAAATGATGATGGGTCCAACAAAACCAGATAATTCATGAACTTTTGACAAATATTAGAAAACAATTTCTCAAAGAAAATGATCTCCTTTTAGCCATTTATTCACTTGATTTAACCCCATGCTGCTCTTAGTTATGCAGGGAAAATAGTATTTTAATGACTTTAGAAAATGCTCACCACAGGGAGAAATACTGTAGCACTGGAATAGTCTAAGAGGATATTTATCTCTTCTATGTTTTGTGGGTCTTAATACTATCATACCTATGTGCTCCAAGAAAGATATTATAGTAGAACAGCTGCTAACAAACATATTAATAATTCATGTGGAAATTAGGGCTTTAGGAAGAGCAAAGTCCTTTGAACACATTAACTGGTCTAAATATAAAATAAAGATTTCATGTTCTAACTCATATTACTCAGCATGACTATGATTGCAATTAAGAATAACTAAGAATATAAAGAGTTAAAATATCTATTTTGTGTCTTTTAGCTTATTTTAAATGAAACACTCATTAAAAGTTGAGTTTATCTTATGATAATTGTGATAACCCCAAAAATTATAACAAGAAAACCGAGTTTTTAGGAGTTTGAATGAGACATAAAACCTTTTTCTAAAATCAGAAAACTGATTCTCAAAGAGATTGTAGCTCATTAAAATTGCTCTCTAGTTGGATGCAGAGATAGAACCTGTTTATGAATTCCCAAACTGAAATACCTACATCATGCTATCACTACTTCATGCTGTCTCCCTAATGCTAAGCACCAAATGGAGTACGATATCATTTACAGATAGTCATTCCTTTATGGCATGTTAAGTGGGGGCTGTGATTTCTGGAGAGAGTGAAGGACCTTGTTATAGAATACAATAACTCACTAAGTAAAAACTTCATAGAGAATATGGGAGCCTAGGTCCATTTATAAACTACTCAACCTCTTCTTAGCTGAGGAAAGACTTTGGGTAAATAAATGGTTGTCAGCTGCTATTATAAATTATTTCACTTCATTAATGGCATATTAAAGGAAACCAGAAGTAGTACCTATATTTTAGGAAAGTTTTGGTTATTTTCAAAAACAGGGATTATCACTTTTTTTTAAAAAGTATTTCTCATAATGACAACTTTTAAATGGGAATTCCACTTCTCTCTTGCTGATGCATAGCAGATTTTCCACTCTTATGTTTATATACCTCAGATTTTCTCTTAAATATCTTGATAGTGTTTCCAGGCTACCTCCGTGAAAGCTGAATAAAGGGGAAGATGAGCTAAGAGATAACAGTTCACATGATTAAATGGAACCCATTTATTCTCATATCATGGATGAGAACTTATTTGAAATCTAACCTTTTGTTTTCGTCTACCCTATGTTTCTAGTTGCTTGATGAGAATCTTCTAGGCTCCACACCATGATACCACACCATGCTCATCACCAAGAAACTAATAACATTCTCCCACAGTCCATTAGACTCCGTCTACCCTTTGCTCCCCTTCTACTCTATACTATTGAGTCTGTTTTTAGATCTACGGGCTTGTTTGTTTTGTTTTACCTGTTCATTTGCTTTGTTTCTCTTTAGTCCAGATGTGTGAAGTCATCTGGTTTTGCCTTTCTCCATCTGACTTACTTCATTTAGCACCATTCCCTCAAGTTTGGAGCATTTTTTTCTCTGTTATTCCTTGGAAAACTAGTACTAATCTTTGTAATTTATGACAGCTCCTGACACTGGAACTGCTGAGTGCCAACTTGGAGAAAATAGAATATAGTATTATTATCTAAGTTATTTCCACCTAGAAAACATTAGGGATCTTTCCTAAAACAAGAAAGGGATCATTTTGAGTTTAGGAACAGTTATATCTAGCCCTGAACTTTATCATAAATTTCAGAGTGAGATATGACTCCCTCTGGATTTTTCTCTAAAGTTTTTCAAACTTTCCTTCCTTTCCTAAATGTCTACTGCCCTCCTCTATAAGTCTTCCATTACATAGAAAATGTGGCCCAATTTGTGTGCTGGGAGAGGCTAAAAGTGATGAACAAATACAGCAGTTTGAACTAATAAACACCTAGAGACTGATCTTATGGTATCTCAAGAGCCTAGGTAATTATGCCACATAGAGAAAGAATTTACTTGTCACCCAGCCCATCCATCTGCTTTGAAATGGTGGATACCTCTAGACTTGCATTGATGTGCGAATGCATCCCTTTAAGGCATTTAGGAAAAATTCTGAAACAGGTAACCTGATTTGTTTGTGAAAAGATGTATATAAGGTTGATATAAATTTGAGATATGTACATATTTAAAGACTAAACAGTTGAAATCTATTCCAAGAAAGGAGTAGAGGGAAATCTGTGTACTATGTGAAGAAAACCTTCTGTTGCCGTCAAAACTTACTTTTCTCCAAGGTAGTCTGTGAAATAAGTAGGAACACAGAGGGGCTCAGATCCAGTGAGATTTGAATTAGTGTCTGGATGGTTTTCAGATCTAGCCGTAGATGCCTCTAATGGGTGAAAGTAAATGCCTATCATAAATCATACCAGTTTAATAGTAGTATGTAGGATAAATCCTGAAGTAAGTGAAGAGAAAATTAATGAAAACACGCTCCATTCCTAAAGCATTTTATGATATATATATATAGAGTGAAGGAGGTCTAAATAAAAGACCAGGCAAGAAATGGAGTGGGGAAGCACCAGCAAGTTGCCTTACTATGAAACTACAGGTATCTGAAACTAAACACCTTGATTTGGGGACCTAAATTGCAGGATGGTGCAAAAATAATGGGTTGTGTGTCTGAAAAGATTATAAAAAATGAATACCTGAAAAAGGCCACACTGTTGTTTTTAAGTACTTATCTTGGGCTTCTAGAATCGGTGCGCTGTTTCTTCCTCAGCAAACACTGGGAGACTGGCAAGATTAAAGGAAAACCAACATGTTAAATGAGATTTTTGTTATCCTTAAAGACTCCATACTGACTCTTCAGGAGTCACTCTTATTTCCCAGCCCTCTCATATCTTCAGAATTTTCTTCTTTACTGATCTTTGCCAGCTTGTTAATATATAAAAATGCTTATATACTTGGACCTACTATAGTTCTTTTGATCTTCCACAATGTATTGAACAATAACTGATATATAATGTATTAATTTTAGGTATACAACAGCATGACTTGATATATCTATATAATTCAAAATGATTATCACCATTAATTATCACCCATCACCTTACCTAGTTACAAATTTTCAGTTTCTTTTAGTCCAAGCCCTCCTATGTCTCAATATCATCCCTATTTTTTGTGACCCCAAAATAGGGATTTTGAGAGCCTCCCTGGTGGCGCAAGGGGTTGAGCACCACACAGTGGGGCTTCTGCAGCCACTGCAGCACGAATTTGATCCCACATGGTGTGGCAGACCGCTCCTGCCCCATCCACTGCTCCCCTCAGCAGTGGATTTCAGTTGATCTGCTGATTCTGCTCCCTACTCTGGTGAATTCTCTCCCCCCTCCACATCTCTTGACTGTACCCCAGCTCTTGTATGCATAAATAAACAAAATCTTTAAAAAAAGATAGGGATGTTGAAAGGAAAGCCTCTAGTCACTACTTCAGTCTTTAGCTTCCCCCAGGAATTCTCACATCCATCACTCTGTAGAAGATAGCTTCTAAAAGGTTCTGATGACCTCCTACCAACCGCAGGAAGTGGCATCTTTTCATTACAGATGTATTGCCATGAAAAAGGGAGAAGCATTGTAGAGTATTGAACAGGTGCCATTTTTTCCGTTCACGTTCATACTTGTATGTCCTGACTTTGGATTGTAAGTCCCAGATTGCCTTGGACCAGGCTTTCTGAAGTGGGAGGAGCACAGCTGGGGAGGAGCAAGGTGTGGTAGAACAAAAGCAAGGTGTGGTAGAACTAACACTTTATAGAGCAAGGTGTGGTGAGTGGCATCATTTTTAGCCATGTAAGTCAGATATTTAGGTTTATCACCGATTTCCCCCCACTGCACTGTATTTCACATCCAACTGGTCAGCAGGATTTATTCATTCAGTTTCCTTAGTACTTCTAAAATTAGGTCGGTTTCCCCATTCTGTTCTCACTAGCTTTGCTTAGACCCACATCATTTCTTGTCCTGAAAACTGCCTTCCTCTTCATGGTATCTATTTCCTTGCCTGCCTGCAGTGTGATAATCCTTCCTCCCATCATGTGTATACAAACAATACAAGGAATAAAAATTAAAGGTCTCTTTGAAAAAAATTTCAGTCATTGAATCAGATCTGTGGTCATTGCTTTGATTTTGCTTCATGAAGATGCTTGGAGAAAGTCTTATCTTCAGATCGTAATTCAAAGTAAGGTTAGGACAACCTGACTATGAATGGAATGACTTGATGTTGCTAGATTGCTAAGAACAACTATTTGCTAATTTGTGACTCTCTTTTTCCAAGCTGCATAGACCCTGAGTCTCATTAGCCAACTTGGTATAAGCCAAGAGAAGGATAATACCAGATAGTGTCACTTATACGTGGAATATAGAGAAACCAAACTGAGGACCTGATAAAGAGAAGCTCAAAAACTAACCCTTGAAAGCTGACCATAAAACTGAAGCATCCAGGATAGGGATGGGGCTGGGGGAGGGAGCACAAGGGTCTTAGGTGGCAGACTTTGGTGATTTGGTGGTGGTGCATGGTGGTAGTAATACCTGATGAGCGGGACCTAATGTTCCCTCAACTCAAAAATACTGGAATAAAAATAGGTGGGCTTTGCTTTTCCTCACAGAATCCATTGAATTTTGTCTTCCATAGTCTTCTATGACTTTAGCATAGAGTCCCTAATTTATATTCCCCATGGGGTGTGATCTTTCTAATTATCCATTCAAAGCTATCACTCTTCTCCTTAAATCGTTCAAGGGTAACTGATTATTTGACTGTGGACTATAACTCGAATGGTTTGCTTTTCACATAATGTACCCTGACCTCACAATTTTGTTTTTTTACCATCCATTCCTTTTGCCTCAGTTCTGCCCCCTGCCCCATCACCACACATTTTTTCCTCTATCTCTGCCCAGTCTACCTTTTAGAAGTCACACTAATACCATCTGGCCAAGGAAGGTGTTATTCATGACTGCTCTTTTCAACCCCGTCTCACCTGATCTGGGTCACTTTCCTTGGCTCCCAAGAAAAGATCTCAGCGCTCCCTCTGTCCTGGTGTTGCTGTTTCCTGTATCCCACCCATCAGATTAAGAAGTCCCAAGGTCACAGGTTCTGACATACTAGATTATGCTTTCCTAAGTCTGATGCTGGAGCTTAATGGAAAGGGAATATATCTTTGTTGTGAAAACTGTTTAAAAACCAAGTATAGTCAACCCTTCATAAATCCCTATGCTGCATCCATGGATTCAAGTCACTGTGGTTCAAAAATATTTACTGTGTAGTTAGTCTTACAGTGGTTGCTTCTGTACTGCATGTATGCCGACTTTACTCCCTTTGCCATTATTCTTTAAAATAGAAGTATTTCCACTGCATTTATTATTTATTCAGAGATGGTTAAAGTGTATGGAAGATTATGTAAGTTTGCATGCAAATACTACATTATATATAAGGGACTCTAACATTTGGGGTTTTGGTATTCTTGGGTCAGAACCAATACCCTAAATATACTATGAAACTATTGTATCTAAGGGATTCACATCCACAGGAATGTTTTAATTAAATATCAAATTCCTCAAGCTGTTTTTCCAGTTATCTCCATACTTTCTGGTTTATGTTATACTCATAGAAATTCTGTGAGAGCTTAAAATTGGCCTAAATATTTCATGTAATCTATACTTTTGAGGAGGTAAATTATCCATTTAAGACTGTAGTGTCTAAGTAGGTGAATGCTTAACCTGAACATAATTTGTCAGCAAATGCTTTCAGAGACTGGATTAACTCTTTGGGGAAAAGAAGAAAGGTTTTAAAGACCTCTGTTCACCTGGCGTAGGACTGGACCAAGATCAGATTTTTGTCCATCTTTTTTTACAAGGAGCATTTTCATATGTTACCAGAATAGGCATTAACAAGGTTTGAGTTTGAGTCATGTAATCATTCTCACAAAGTGATGGAATTGAATCTAAAATTTCTTTGTTCAGGTTTCTGTGGATCACTAACACAAAAGAATATGAAGGAGAGAGGATAATACCAACCTCTGTCAAATAACTGCCTTACTTTTTATCACATGAAAGCTTGTTCTGTGTTGACTAAAAATGACAGATAAATTTTCCTGATTTTGGAATGCCGGTGGGCCAAGGTCTCTCAGTGAGTGCAGAGTGGTGAAACGTTTGCCACTAGATGTCACTGCATTTTCAAACAAATAACTAACATTTCAGTTAGAGCTAGCTTCAAATCCCAGATTTTTGTGTTCTTTTCTGTAGCATCTATGGAGTAAGTAATAAAGCTTATCATTCATCTCAACACATTTGCCCTATTTAGATTTTGGAATTTATTTTTCCTTACCCAACCCTTTGCATTGTGAACTGGTGCTTACAATTCGTGAATGGTACTTTTCATAATGCAATACTGATCTTGTCTTCACTTAAGAAGATGTGAAAACTATTCAGAAGCACAAAACAATATATATTTAATAGCCTTTCCATTACAGAAAGCTAATAAAAATTCCACCATGAATAGATGTTGCTTAGGAAATTGCATTTCTATTTCTTTTGGGAAGAATGGGTACTTTATTTTTTATGTGCCTTTGTAAATGACGACTAAATCGTACAACTGTGCATTCTTGAGTTGTGCAACAATTTTTTTTTAAAAAACTTCCCCTAGATTATTATTAATTATAAACTTTCTGACATGAACTCTTAATATTGTGATAGTCTTACTTCACCAAGGGCTGGCTGTATATGTATCTGTTTTTCTACCAAAAAAAGTAAGATTAAATGTAAGAAAAGGTAATCAATGAAGCACAACAATCTCGCACTTGCATATTTTATAACCTTTGGTCACAGCAGGAATAATAGTTATCTAGCCACATATCTAAATAAGAGGTTTTCAAAATCTCAAGTCAAATTTAGTGTTGTTATAACTGATGTACATTCTTCATTTATGTTTTTTGAAAAGATTATTAATAATTGGAACTTCTTGTAAAAGACTGCGTGAACTGGAAATCTCTTTTTCTATCTAGTGTATATATTCTTTCCTCCATTTCTGTGTTAAAAACTAGAAAATTTCAGATTCAAATATGAAGATCTCCCTTCAGTACCATTTACCTATCAGGTCTATGCCATTCACATACTGTTCCCTGTCTAGAGGATTTTTCTTTGAGAACAGCCAATCCACCTGGTAAAATCTCCATGATAGAAATACCAAAGCAAGAACAGGATTACTTTGTGTAGTTGATACTTGTAATTCTTCATGAACATTAGCAAAGTTGATTAATCTTCCTTTGGGGCTATCCTTAGAACTTCTTGCTGTCTAATGCTGCTTCTGTGGCCAGGTCAGGAGAATTACTAGAGTTATCTGCTGTTGAAGAAGAAGTATATAAGGGTGAGGATTTCATCCATTAGAAGAGACAAGTGGTTGACAGAGAAAGCTTTACAAATGAGCGAAGATGATGAAGATTACTACATTACTTTAATGGGGTGATACAGGGTCACTGTCATCGGGGTATATCACTGGTGCCAGGAATAGAGAGGGAACTGGGTAAACATTTACTGAGTGGAATTGTAAGAAGGATTTTAGAAAGCATTTGGACATTTCTTTGCTACTATATGAGGACTATGTTCTTGCTATTACAAAATTATTCTCTTTTGAACAAGAAAATATTCTGATGTTTATTGTTAACGTAAAAATTCAATAGGTCATTAAAAGGCAAAATGCATTTATTTGGAATAAAAAATTATAATTTAAGATGTGCAGTTTTAAGTAATACCTAAAACATGCCTCAAAGAAGGATAGAAGTTGGGGATTTTCTATGTGGAGAAAAGAGGGAGATGAAGTAAGTGTTAAAGAAAAGGGTTAATTAGCATTTAACAAGTTTAAATTTCTTGGATATATATATATATTTGGTTACTGATTCTACTCTTGTTCAAAAATCTAACAATTTTCAGTCCTTATAATCAGGAGGTCCATTCTCTTGTTAATTTCTCAAACAATATTTCATAAAGCAATTGTCATTTGACTCAGTCCAAATAGCTTTGGCACATTCCAAACGAGATAATAATTTTTTTTTTTCCAACTGTGGCAGCTCTTCTCCTATTTTGAAATGACTCCATACATGTTGTCAGCTATTCACAATAATCAAGGTGATAAGCTCAGAATGATCTCCCAGAATTGTTGTGTTTTGGTGATGATTTGTTAGCCTGGCCTATTTTGATCATTTTCATTGGTTGCAGACTGGGGCCTATGATTTGGCGATAACTTCTACTTCACTTGACAGAGAAAGAATATGCAAAAGACGCTCAGAAAGAGAAAAGTACTAGGCACTTGCAAAGGAGTTAATTATGCTTAAGGTTGCAAGTACTAGCCTAGGGACAGACTGGAGTTAAGGTGCCTCTCTCATGGAAAGGAAAACCATGGCTTTTGTCTCTTTGATATGTTCTTTCTACAGTGGAGGTTGTTGATCTTTTGAGCATCTAAAGGACAGAGTTTGAAGTGGTCATCCCTTTCCCACATTCATGTGACATTGATTGTATTAATAGTTACATGCTCTGAGCATTTAATGCCATTGTGGGGATTCTCCTGTTTATTTCTACCTCTGCTCCAGTAAAAGCTTCAATAATAACATGTCTTTCAGACATGATTGTATCTTGTAGCTGACTCTCGAAAATTAGAAAGGGGTCAGTAGAGCTTAAAAATATGAAGTTATAAAAGGAGAGATTTCTAGCAAATCCAAGGGCAATGTCTGAGGTGCTTTTCCAGATATTCATATGTAAAATTCTCTGATGGCAGATTTCATTTAGTCCAATAGGTGTCATTTAGGGAGGAGCCTGTCATTTCTGTTAACTTCCAATGTGGACAACTTTGCTATATCTGTTTTACATGAAAGCAAAGACTGTAGTTGGGCTTTGGTAGGCTGATTGAAACCTAATCCCTTTCATTATTACTTGGGTGATCTCCACCATTTGTTTAACCTCACTGTTACCAACTTTCTTCATTTTGTGTGAACTGGGGATAATAATATTACCAGACTTTGGGTGATATGTGAGGTTTAAATGCATTAATACATGTGTTTAGAACAGAACCTGGCACATAGTAATACTGGAAAAAATAGTTATTGCTGTTAATATTGTTATTACATCGGCTCTCTGTTTGTTAATTCCGTTGAAAAATGAAATAATTTTCTTGAACCAAGGAATTTTGAAACCTACCAATCTAGACTCCTAATATATAAAAATGCTCTCCTCTCTCCTCTGAGCATTTTGCCTCATAAATTGGAACGGGTTCCATAGATCAGAGCAATGAAACGCTCAGGTCAGTGCTGGGTGAACCCTGATGAATTGTTCTTTGATGAGCTGTCATTTTCTATTCTTAAAAGAGGCATTAACAATTTATAACAATGTTCTGGTTGCGTTATCATTTGGTTGGTGTGTTTATGCTAATTTCTACTGCCAATCCTAATTACCACTGGTTAAATTCATTAAAAAACAATTTTTTCTCAGACTCATGTCTGATTCACCTTGCTTTCCTAGAATATCTCAATTTCCTTTTGGTTCACTTGCCACAACTATCAAATGATTTATTCACCAAGCAGTGTAAATCAGAGGCGCTTTTACTTATTCACCAGGCAGTTCCTGAGTGCTTTTGGATGCTTTGTGGGTATCCAAACATTTTCCCATAAAACCTGAGAGGTCATCTAGTCCAACAGATCACACTGAGTTATTTTTATATGCTCAGTGACAGGTGGTTCTCCGTCTGTTACATGAAAGCCATATTCTTGCCTGGGAATAGCTTCTACTGTAGTTGGTGACACATTACATAGAACTAAAAGTAAAGTTAAAAAGCTTTCACATTTTTCAATCTGGTAACTCAAGCACAAGAATATTACCTACTGGTCCAAGTCACAGAATAAGTAGCTGTGAGGTTGAGACCAGAATTCTGACGCCTAGCTCCTAAAATACCACCATACCATTATACCACTCTGCCCAGACCCATTTCTTCTTGTAAAAGGTGCTATAAATAGTGAGTATTTAGGTAGGCTATGGAATCAGACTCAGTTTAATAAAGAATACTTGATTTTGTTTTCAGACATCATGGACAAGAGATTAGGTTTTGTCATTGAACAATAGTGCACTTCCAGAAACCTCAACTTCAATTTTCTCAATCTATAAACTCAGGATTAAAATGTGTATCCTGTCTACTTTGTAGTTTAGCTATTAAATAAAATTATTCTTGGGTAACTCTTACTTTGCTCATATTATTTTGTAGGAGGCTAGCTTTCTAAATGTAGGAATATCCCTTTTGTTAGTGTATCTTCTAGATTTGTGAAAATTGTTATAATTTTGGAGAAAAACACATTCTTCACCTCACTCATCTTGCAAGACCACAATAAAAGGTGTTGAAAGAGACTTAATAGGCTTATGTGGCAGGAACAATCTCCAGTCACACACTCAGACTTTCAAGAGATACCTCTGGTAGAAAGTGCTAATTGTTCCCCAATGTTTATTCTCTCTTTTGTTCTCAGAAACAGAGCCACCCAATTTTAGCTCATGGTGTCTCAGGATAAAGATAACATTCCCATGTCTACAGGCTGTGTCCCAGTAACTACATTCTGGCTAATGGTGGACATAGCATGAATTTTGTGTAGAACTTAGGAGGAAGAGTGTCTTTTTCCATCATTTTTTCCTTTCTTGTCTGTACTGTGGATGGCTATAAATTTTAAGTCATTTGTCCCAATAGCACTTGAACTATATACTGTTAGTCTTCTTACTCAAGTAAGGAATTTGAGGCACAGAGGAGTCACCATATACAAAGTCACATAACCCCGATTAAGCCAGGATTCTATGCAAAGTCTGACTTTGGAGGTTAAGTACATAACTACTCTTTCTAGTAGAGAGAAAGGAATCAGTATTCTCACTTCTCCACTACTGGGCTAGAGGAAATGTGACTGCAGTCATCTGCTGAGTGTCTCCCTAGGTCTAAATACACTAAGGTTTCAGATAGACCCTGGTGGTCACCAGTCCTCTTTCTACCATGAGTGTGCCTGAAACACTCCTAGGTGAGAGAGTAAATTGAGAAAAATGTTGAAAGAGCAATAAAGGCTGTACATATATTTGGGTCAAGGAAGGAGGCAGCCTGGAATGCAGTTGTTAGGCTAAGTAGAATTAACATTTCAGGAACTTTGAAAGTACCCATACTATTTACTTCCCACTTGCACAGATAATGGGTCTTTATTATGTAATGATGCTATAATGAGAAAAAATTCTCCTCCATTTAAGAAAATAGTAAGGTCTGCTGCTCCTTTATTTGGAAGAAGTTTATGAGCGGGTTTCATGGACTTTGTTTTCAAAGCTAAAGTCCAATGGGATTTGAGATGAGAGGGGTTTTCTTCCAAGCTTAAGGAGATTATTAGAGACTGAATGAGGAGTGGAAAGATGGAACCTCTGAAAGAGATGACATCTTGGTGTGTCTTAAGAGTAAGACAATCAGGTGGCTCTGCTCTTGCTATGCCATGCTTGCATTATGGGACTTGAGGTAAGCCAGGAAGCCCAAGCGGGATCTAGTCTCCTTGAATTTCTGTGTGAGCATGGATAAAAGACCCTCTTCTAGTTCAGAGGCTCACGATATAGCTAAGGGATAGCTGCTTTTTTTATTTTTACTTTATATAAATAAAGTTCTCCCACCACCATAGCACCCATGGTCCATCTCTACAGTCCCTTGTCCTCTTTCCTACCCTGTTTTGACCCTTCTCCCACCTACTTTGCTGCTGTATGCCTCAGCTTGCAAGTTTTACTTTTTTATTCTTGAAGTGCTAAGCTTATTAAGAGAAAGACCATGTTGCTCAGCCTTGAACTTCCTCTGGAACATACAAACATGGAGTCTATTTTCTGCTGAAAAAGCAAAGAAATGGAAAAAAAAATGTAGGGCAAACCATGAATTGGGTCTTGAAATTGTCATCACACACACATTTTATCTGGGCAAAGAGAATGGGAGAATGAGAGTCCAGCTAAACAATAAGTCATCTAAATGTCCATCTGTCTTGTGATTACTGAGGCCTTACTGGCAAATCTTCTGCCCTGAATCATCATCAGAGGTCTTTTCCGTGTAGGCCACTTCCAGTTCGTATGCTTTCACAGTCCCTGTTTCTCTTGCTTGCCAGGAAATCGACTTTCAATTTTCTCTTGGATCCTTGGGCTTAGCCCATTTCCTTTATGTTCTTTGTTCCCTCAATTCCAGGAGTTCCTCTGTTGGCAAATAATTAATCTTTCATCTTGGACCAGGCATGGTGATGTCCTCCCAGTTGTTTTCCTTTGGCATTATTCTTCTCTATTTTCTCCCTATGAAGTCTGGCATTACTAGCCAGTCTGCAGTCCAACATTCCCTGACATAAACTCAATTCACAAAGCATTTTATGAAGAATGTAGTGTCTGTAAGTGGCCATTTCTCTCCATATTAGAACAATTATATTCACTAAAATTAGATTTTTCTTAAATAATTTTTCTTAAATAATTATTTAAATAACTTAAATAACTGGTGCTCAAGAACACCAGTTTTAATTGGAGGGGGATACAAAAAGCAAACAATCCTGTATCTTTTCAAAAGCTGTAGAAATCAGTGGTTTTTGTTCTTTTTCTATTTCTTGTGTTGGAACTACCTGTGACAAATGGAGGCCAGTGTGTTTTGTGTGAATGCATTCTTGACTCTACTCCCATCAAAAGACACAGAAAATCTTTTCATAGGACCATCCAGAAAACTGGCAGCTGCCAACTGGTTGTCCAACTGATTATCCAATTGGCACCCATAGCTCATGTGAGATTGGCCATGAAATTTACACATGAATACCTCTGAGTTGCTGAGATTGTGTGTCTGTAATAAGGGGAGTCTGCTTTTAGTTGTAATTTAGTCACAAAGTTATGTTTTCCTCCAAAAAGGATGAGTATAATTAAATCCTCTCATTTATAAGGGAAGAGAAGAATACAAAAAAAAAAATCAAACAGCCAAGCTATGGTACAAAGGTAGATCATGGAAATGTGAATATACTGTCATGGGGTAATGAGGGTGGTGGGGACTTTAAGAACCATCATATATAGACACTCAGAATACATTAACTGAATATGAAAATGAAACCTACTTAAGGGAGTGCATCTATTCTGACAATGGTAAAGTCTCAGATCTTGGGGTAAACTATATAATTAATGGTTAGAGATTGAAATTCCTTTTAGGGATATAATGGGATATGTCTGGTTGTACATACTTCTCCTTTAAAACTCGTTAATGACTATCAGTTGCTCTTAGAACAATGTCCAAATTTCTGATTAGGCCATATGCCATGAGTTTGGTTCTATCTTTTTCATTAGGCTCAATTTGAGATATGGTCCCCATCCTCACATAAGTTCTGTAGACTAACCACATCAAACAACTTGCTCCTTGAATGGATAAACAAATTGCAGTGCATCCATGCAATAGATTACTAATCTCAGCAATGAAAAGGAATGTATTACTGGTATATATACAGAAGTTTATATTGCCGCCTAGAGAGGTGAGTACAAATTGCTTAATTCCATTAATGAGAAATATAAGAGACAGATGAAATCAATCCATGGGGATAAACATAAGGACAGGGGTTACCTATGGTGGGTGGTAACTGATTTATAGGGACATAAGAAATGTTTCTGGGGGTGATTATGCTCTATATTGTGATTAGGATATGAGTCACACAGTTGAATGTTTGTCAAAAGTCATTGAAGTGTATGTATCATGTGAGTAAATTTTACCTAAAAATTCTCCACACCTACTTTTAATTGATGAGGTTGTATTGATTTAGGTCTTGGTTCCTTTGAGCATGTCCTCTGCTGGGAATCCCTCTCTTCTTCCTCCCTAACACCTCCCCACTTGGTAAATGACTTCTAGTTAATGAAACTCAGCTATAGAGTCACCCCTCTATAAGCCTTTCTGCACATTAGTTCCCATCACTGATGTAGAATTAACGCAATCTGTGTTTTCTTCACAAGTTTCTTGGTTAGAAGGTATTGGGTATTTTTATACATACCCTAGGAGTATTTTAATGAATACTCTTAAAATAAATTATTTAGAAAATAATTTAACAAAACATTTGGCAATGTTAAATTTGGCAATGTTAAAGTTAAATTAACTTTAATTTAACTACATAGTAAAATGTCTGCAGTACTTTTAGGAGTGGTTTTAGCCTTTCCCAGGAATTTGTATCACCATCCTTTCACGGTATGAATTCCTTGCTGTTTTTTCCTCCACATGTTACCCTTCTTCAATCTCTGGGTGGTATAGTGGAAAGGATAGAGATTCACAGAGACTTCCAGGAGACTGTCCTTCCTAATGAGCTCTTGGGAAAGTGACTGTCAGTCTGAGTCTCTGTTTACTTTTCTCTGAAATGGTGACCAAAGGGTCCAGCTGTTAACGTTATCAGGAAGAAAAGTAAATATAGTAAATAACATCTACTTTAGGACTTGGCCATAGTAAGTACTCCATAAATATCAACCTCTGTGTTCTGCCTGCTGAGCTGATCAGATCATTGCTTTCCACAACTTCCAGCCCTGTGACTTGTGGGACCTGCTGTCCTCTCCCACCATGGTTTAAGTTGAACTGTTATACCCGCTCAAATAGGTATTCACCAAAAGTAACAATTTTCCTATATTTCCTGGCTATTTTTAAAAAAGAGTCATTTATTTATGCATACAAAAACTGGGGTACAGGCCAGAGGTCTGGGGGGTGAGAGGATTCACCAGAGACAGAGTGGGGAACAGAACAGGCAGACTGACTGAAATACTGTTGAGGGGAGCAGTGGGTGAGCCAGGGGAGGTCTGCTGCACCATATGGGTCACCTCTGGCTGGAGATTGAAATTACGCTGCAGTGGCTGCAGATGCTTCATAGTGCTACACCTTAACCCCTTGAGCCACCAGGGAGGCCCTATTTCTGGCTATTGAGGTGTAGGTAAGGTTATGGAGAGCCTGACAAAGTTCCATTTCCCACTTTGCCTATGATTAAAAAGTGTATGCACATACCTTTTATAATAAAGTAATAGAGTTTTTCTCTCAAGATGTATCTCTGTTTACAAGATTTATCTCTTTTAATAGGATAAGCATGTCTATTTTCTCCAGAAGTTTACCTAGAGTTACATCTCTGTTAATTTTTATGAAGTGGCCCACCCTGTCTTCTTTGGAGCAGAACCTTTCCTTAACTACTGAAGACTGTGGAGCCCTGATGCTATGATGAGGTAGAGTAGCTGACAGTACAGCATAACCCAGGTGTCTGCCTTGCCTCCCAGCCACAGTAAAGGAAAAATGTCTCTCCTAGGGCTAATGTCTCATTATTCTACCATCCTCATACAAGAATAGTCAAGTTGCCAGGGGCTGTTGTTGGCAAGCTACATAATCACCATCCTTTCTTAAGTCATTTAGAGAGATGAGGTATGGCAAAGATGGACTCTCAGGCTCAGAGCTCAGCATCCCTGCTATAAAGAATGAGATAAAAATGAGAATATATGACTGTGACAAAAATTGCAGTTTCTTTTTAATTAACTTACATGTTGTCCGCACCATTGTCAAATAACCAGGGCTAAAATTTCAACTCATAAGTGAAGTGAACGGAGAACAAGTTTTCCTGAGGTTAATAGCTGAGTGGTCTGGCATATAACTTGCTAAAGGAAACAGATATAGAAAGAGAGAAAAATGATGCATAAGAAGGTGGGAGCACAAAGATAATACAAAATTCTTGTTAAGGGAGGGGAAAGCAAAGTGAGAGGTCACACAACCTGTCCACCATGCCTTCTAGATGAAGACGGATAGTTCTTGGGAAGAACACATAGTATTTATTCAGTACATCGGATGGAGAAGAGTGTAAAGAGCAGCCTTGGTGGTAGATGGGAGAAAGAAGGCTGGAAGAAATCGGTAATTTCCACCTCCCACAGACTTTCATATGCTAGAGTCTGGAAATCAAGGAGGTGGACTGTGTGAAATTATTCAGCCCTTTCCTTTAAGTTAAGCCTTCAAATGCCTCTGATAGTTCGCAGGGCACTTCAGAGGAAGGCTGTATTTGAACTGGTCGCACAAGGATAGGGTTCCTTGGGGCACTGTTCTGGAAGCTGAGCTTTGTGTTTGGACTGTCGAGTACCTGCTTTAGATCCAGCGTCATGGCTGCTCCAGACACTTGGTTCATATGACACAAATATTTACTTAGGCATTTTTATGAGTCTAGGATTTGTTAAAAAAGAAATGTAATGCGACTAGATCACGAGTTGAACCAATGTTTATGTATTGCACTTAATTATATACTAATTAATAAACATCATGCTTCATATATATATATCAAAACAATTCTGTGACTTGTAGTGGAGTTGTCCATATATGGCTGCTGAAGGAATGTTCTCTTCTGGCTCTTCTGTGGGTCTTGTTCTTCTGAATTATTTGTGTGTCATGAACATTTTCTGGGTTCTACATGCTGCTTGCTGCTGCTTATTATGACTTCCCTCTTAAAGAAGGATTGGATAATTGCTAATTAGTTTTACTAAGTGCCATTAGTAAAACACTCCTTAAGTACAGGTTTTGTTACTAGCTCTATCTATTCTTAATGTTTTATGTTTGAAGAACCTCTTGATAGTATATTTGGATTTGCTTATTTATTCTACACACTGTGTCTGCATACGAACAACTTATTCTTCACTAAAACTCCACGAGATAGGAACTAGTTTATCCCAACTTTGTTGTTGGGAAACTTGGGCACAGGGATGTGGAACAACTTGCTTAAGGTTTCCATGCCAATAACTGGAAGAGGGATTTGAGCTTGGGTAAACTGAATCCAGAGCCTGTGCCTCTAGCCACTGCCATTTACCATTTACTGCCCCACAAAAAGCTTCATTCTTCCTTTTATGCAACTTGGCGATTAGCATTATCCTGAATAATTTCTCTGTGTTCTCCCTAGCAATTAGAAGAATGATACAGGTCATCCTATATTTTGATGAAGGATTTAACTTCCAATTGAATTATCCAAGATAAAAGTCAACTCTACTAGACAGAGGTCTATTTTGACTTTTCTGTATTGTTGGTCATCCCCATAACTTGCATTAACTTTGAAACTTAATAAATGTATTTTCATTTCTACCTGTGATGTGCCAGTATTATTATTATCAATATGTTTTGCTTTGACAAGTATGTAATTCAGAACAGACTAGAAAATAGCTAAAATCAGGTATAGAACATTTGGGTGGAGGATGAAAAGTTGGAGGGTGGGTGCGCATTGGCTTGTGCTTACTGAATGGGTAGGAAAGAGATGATGGTGCCTTGACACAGATATTGGAAGTGGGAGAGAGAGTTCATAAACAGGCAAGGAGTAAGGCAGTGCTAAGTGTGGCCTCTCCCTTATGAGGAATGATGAAAAGTGAGGAAAGGACAAGTGAATTTTGAGTCTAAATTTGAAAGAAATAATGGATTGGACTGATAGTATGATACAGGGTAAATCTCTGTGGGTGAGAAAATGAGCAAAATTTGGAAGCAAAAATGATCAAGATGGAAAAGCTGCAGCAGTTCCCTTAATTTTTTACTAGATGCAGTAAACTTTACTATTATAATTATTGTTTTTTGGCTTCTGAAATAATTTAAACTTATTTTTAGAAATATTATCACAGTTCTAGTTATCTGTTACCAGATATGAGCAGATTTGAAGCAATTGGGGTTGTCTGGAAATATTAGCGTTTGTGTAAAGCAGACACATCAGTCAGAGGTAGATTGTTTTAGATTATTAACAAAAGACAAAACATTTTATACAAATGACTAAAACAAGTAGAAAATCCTTATGTGAATAAATTGCTAATATACATATCTATTAAATATAGTACCATGTAGTCTAAGTTGCTTCAAATACATATTTCCTACAGAATCACTATCTTATAAGCTAGTACTATTTATTTTTAATTATTCATTCACCCTTATGAGAAGTAAGAGGCTCATAAAGCATTAGAGTTACAAGAACATGAAGGATAATTGAATCCAATCCTTGTATTTTGTAATTGATAAAGCAGAAGCTCATAGAAATAAAATGATCTTCCCAAGGTCATGTAACTAGTTATCAGTGGAGCTGATATAAGGATTATGATTTCCTGACACTTAGGTTGTGAAATACTTGTTCTTCTAATATTCTTTGAGGTGGCATTTATGGCAACACTTTGACGTTAACACCATAAGAGTCTTCTACTAATTATATCATGCATTATACACAAACAGTATGGTGCACTATAAATCATAAGAAGACTTTAGGAAATGAAATAAAATATACACAGAATTGAATTTTTGCTATATGGCACATTAAGGAGATTGAAATTAGAGTCAAGGATAGAGAATTATGGGAATATTTTAGGAAGTTTGAATTAAAATAAAAGAAACTTGATATAGTAGTAAACCAAGGTAGATTGTTCATCAGGGAGTGATGTGATAAATGTACTGTTCTAGGAAGACTATTCTATTAGCTATATGGATACTGGCAAAAAGTGAAGTAGAAACCAAGAGAAGGAAAATGATACCAGAAGTTTCTGAGATCATCCAGGATTGTATGATGGTGTACCTTCCAGTGAGAGTGGAAGTTCTGGCTCACTCTTCCTTACTATTTGCTTCCATTTTAGACTGTTGCCACCAAGTTCTGTAGACGGGGCATTGTAAACAACAAACATTTATTTCTGAAAGTCTTCAGAAACACCAGTGGATACAGTGTGTGCTGAGAACCCACTTTCTAGTTCACACACAGTCATCTTCACACCGCAGGTGGAGGAATGAGTCTCTTTCAGGAAGGACACCTTGTCTTGAATACTTAGCCCCCATGACGCAACCACATCCCAAGGGTCCCACCTCTAAATGCTATCACATTGGACATTAGGTTTCAACATCTGAACTTAGGGGCGCACAAACATTCAGTCATTAGTTATTGGTCACTGGGGATGGTCAAAATGGGGAAAGACGGCAAATGATTTGTAATATTTCCTAACCAAGACTTTGAAGTAGATGGAAATTAAAAAAAAAAGTAGCTACCTGCTTCTACCTCTGTGATTCTGACTTTGTAGCACTTTACTCTGCAGGATGAGAATGTGTATGAAATGCTGAAAAGATATCATTGAGAAGCCAGTAGGAAAGAGTGGCATCTTAAAAAGCAGATTTAGGTTTTCTTGGTTTTATAAAAGCAACTTTATTCTTCATCGCTGAGAAATTAGTTAAAAAAGGCAAATAAATTTAGATCACTCATAGTTAATGATCAGCATTCCTTATAGATAACTGAAGTTAGACTCAAACACTCACAGATATTGTAATATAAACAATTAGGAACAGTTAACTACTAAAAATGCAAGGGTTATTCACTTTAAAATGTGCTTGTACTTTTTCATCTTGACTTCTCATTTTTCACTCTCTTCTCAAATCCTTTGGTACTCTCTTGTTCCCTTTTAATATGCACCACTCTCTCTTCCTTCAGGCTCCTCTGTCTATGGAGTCCTCTGGGGAGAAGGGTGGAAAGGGAAACTAATGGTGCCAAACCTCCTGCCCGACTGATAAGACAAACAAAATAATCATGAATGTTTGTCTTCAGCAAAACTAGAGGGTTGTAAAGTGTTTGCAAGTACAGAGTTCTGCCTGTCTCATTCCCCCACTTAATTCAGAAATTCTGTTCAGAAAGTCCTGGTATAAAAGTTGTGAGATTCATGAAGCATCTCAAGCTTCAGGATTGCCACCCACTGACTGGCATTCTAAGATTTGGTGAGTCTCAACCTCTACCTTGCAGGCTCCAAATGCAGAGGTTGAAGATTTACAAATTAACATCTCCATTTTGGACGTCTCTGAGCTCCAGGGTATATCCAACTGCTTAATCAACACCACCACATGTATATGTAGTAATTGTGTCAGAGAACAACTGGGAAATCTGGATAAAATACAGAAAATGAAGGCATTGTATGGTTTATCAAACAGTCAGAATTTGAGGAGTCATAATCTCAGGATAAAGAGAACTGTTAAGAAGTGAGATTTGCCTGCTAAATCACTTTTGACTTGGCTGCAGAAAAGGACAGGAGTCAGAGAGGCTGAGAGAGCAGTATCAGAAGTCAGCTGGTATTTGGAGGGTAAAGTACAGAATACAGGCTCTACCTGGTAGATTGGCCCTAACTCTTAGTTGAGAGCGATAAACACACAAGGATGGTAGACCTTAAAAAAAAAGTCAGCCTGGACAAAGGTTGAAGCCCTTATCCTAATTTATGCCACTCCTACTCAAAAATACCTTTTAGAAGCTTAAGAAAAGCTGTTTGTGAGAAGACATTACTCTTTTGGGTGTTCTAATACATTGATAGAGATGACCTTGGGGAAAAGTAGACAATAGAAATACCCATAGATGATTGAGATATTGGAACTTAAGATGACTAAACATTATATTCAAGAAAAAGCAATGACAAAATGTAATATTTTACAGGAGAGTTAAAATCTATTAAAAAGACTAAGTGGAATCAGAAGAGCTGAAAAATCACCATTTCCGGATAGAGATAATTTTAAAAAATGCTTTCTCTATTTTTCTTCATGAATTAGAAATTTTTCTATTTTATTAGAAATCCCAAAGGACAAACTTTGATTTTATCTGGTTCTTTCCAGGGAAATGTATTTTATTCTAATAGGCTATGATAGATCACTTACTCATTCTACCCATTCTAGGATTTAGTTGCCACATCTGGAAAATGCAAACTGCTATGAAAACAAAACATTCTTGCCCCACCCCCATATAAAATGGCATGTTTCACTAAATGATTCTTTCCTTTTTTAAAAAACTTTACTAGCACAAGGTATATGTAGTTCTATGTATGTATGTATGAATGAATGACTACTTCAAAACTTTAGAGTTATTGAGTGATGTTAAAGAAGACACATACAGCAGAAATCTAGGATTATGTAGCCTTATTCTCTGGTATCCATTAATTTAAGGATGAAATGGCCTGGATTATAGATGAGTCTAAGGTTTATGATGGCATTGGAAGATTTGAAGATCTGTGATTTGAAGATCTGTGATTTGAAAGCAGGTGTGTTGGGTTCTTTGGAAAATAAATTAAAACCTCTATAAAGGTATGTATTTATCATAACTGTAATATTTTCAGGCCTTCTGTTTCATTCATTCATATCTATATCTTGCCAAGATTGAATACTTTTAATTTTTTGAGCATATTGACCATAAATACTATGTGAACTTGATGACATGTTAGTCAATGGCCTATAATCTCAAGTTGAACACTATGCTGAACTGGCCTGCTGTGTAAGAAATTTTCATCTCACTGGTATTATCAAAACCCTGACATGCTTTTAAAAGATTGTTAAAATTAACTACAACACTTGCTTTAGTATACACATCGCCTTATAATTTACAATGTATTTGCCATCCTGAAAGATTGATTTCAGATAGGTCCAGCTTGTCTGGCAGGGGAAAAAATTGTCATTTTGTTTTATGGAATACAACAAGATTCCACAAGACACATTCAGTTAAAATGAAGCAAAAAGGGTGGTGTTTGAGAATGGTAATGCCTTGTGTTATCTGGATTTATTGATCAAAATAAAATCAGCGTTCCATTTCAAATTTGCCTGCAGCAGCATGCTGTTCAGCAGCCCCATTTTTGGGAAACACTTTCAATTGTACCCTTTTATGTCCCACCTACCTCTTTTGAGTATTAAAAAAATCTTGCAGAATTGCAGACCCATTGTAAGTTACTGACATATTTTATGTAAGTTTGAGATAGAAAGTGAGCCAATGAATTACAAACCTATCGGCATGGTAGCTTTTAAAAGGTGCTTTTCTTTGATCTGAAATTGCAAGAAGGTTCTATAGAATTCAGTAGCTTAGATTTGAATAAAATTTAATCTTACCTTAAAAAGTGTAGCCTAAGAGACTATGGTACATATACTTTCATAAAGATTCTTAAACCTCTCTTTTGTGAGAAATTATATAAAAAGGATGTTGATTTTTAATTCAACTAAAAAAGACAATCAAAGAAAGAAAAGACAGTGGTTCCTATTCTAGTTATCTGTTGTTGGAAACTGCCCCAAAACTTACAGGCTAAGGTAGTAATATGATTTCCTCTCAAAGTTATATGGGTCTGGAATTCAGGCAGAGTTTGGCTGTATGATTTTTCTGCTGTTTATGATGGCAGAGATAACCTAAAAGTACTCAGCTGGCTGGTCTATCTGCATGTTCCCAGTTGTTTTCATAGACATCCTGATATGGATGTTTAGATGACTGGGCTCCCTGGGGTCTCTACCTTTTAATGGGAATAATTGCAAAGATTTTGTAATAACTATCAAAAAATCAAGGACTGTCAGTTTGGGGTCCTTCAAGAGGCCAAGATGTGATTAGACATGTAAGAGATTTACTGAGGGGAAACATTTGTGAAAGATAAAGAGAGGCGGAGCAGAGGTAGTTACAGAGAAACTTCAGACCACAGTGTAGGTCTAACATCCATAAAAAAGAGGATAAGGAGGACTGAGTAGGGACAGACGCAAGCTTCAGTGAGATTCTGGCAATCAGTCCTGAGCAAAAGTTACTTATTATAGGAGTCTCACAGCAATGAGACTGGATCTAGTACCTCCACTGTCCTAAGTCGTTGGCTAGGGAGCACACTGAGAAAATGTCTGGTGTATCCAGGGGAGCCAAGAGTTAGAGGTGTCAGTCTGCTATGCCTCCCACCATAGGTTCTATTGAAGAATAATGTAAGTCACTTCCAGGACCACCATGTTGACTCAGATAAATGCTTAAGTTGAGGTATGATAATAAGATGAATAATCAGGCTCATATGGATAAGTAAACACAGTTTCTGATCTATGTCTTAGAGAGACATTGGTTTTTCTCTTTATCAGTAGCTCTTGAGAGAGTTTGTGAGTTGTGCTTGTTCCTGCCTTGACCAAAGAGAAACCAGCTAGACTGGTTTTAGTCATGCAATTCTTTGGCCAAGTTTATCTTCTGTGTTCATTTCTGATTTTATTGTGTAACATTCTTTGTCTTTCAACTGTCGATTGGTCTGGGCTGGTGCTATGTGTAGGGTGGGGTCCTTGTTGGGGTGAATGAGGAATAGCATGGTCAGTTCTTTATGGACATGCAAGGAAAACAATATGGAATGTGATCAAGAATACCATGCTATGAAACATTATGCAAAATCACTATGGCCAGAGCAATTTAATTTGTCTCATAAATTACTTATATCCAGAAAAATAGTAATAATAAAGGTTCTGGGAGCTGGAATGTTAATTCTCTACTTTGGTTCTTCAACTGGAATTGTCCAAATGACTTCCAGGACTGAAGCTCCTTTTACATTTCTTCCTGACCTTCAAGGAAAACGGGTCAGTAGTGACTAAAATGAATTATCCTCTGATGTCTCCAGTAGTGACAGATCCTTCTGGCTAAGGTCACAATGGGGTGAGGATAAGAACATTTCTTTGGTCCTTGTTCTGGAATGAAAAATGATTTCTGTCAATTCCTGAGAGCAGATGCCATTAGATTTTGGTGTGCTGATGCTTATCTGGACAGTTTATTATAAAAACAGATGCCAGAACCCAGAGGTTCTGGTTCAGTAGGTCTTCGATAAGATCCAAGGCATCTTTTTGTTTTTAAGATGCTTCACTCTAGTGCATACGAAGGTTTGAGAATCATTGCTGTCAAACCTAGATTGCTGTTTAATGCTCAACCTGGTTAATCCACAATCTCGTTATTATATAGTAAGTATAGGCAATACATTTCAAGTTGTTCCTTTCAGCAAATACCTCATGAATATTTATTTATTGGTATTCTAGGAGATGGGAACACAAAGAGAATGACACCATCTTTCCTCAGCTTTTTTCTGCACAGCTTTGCCAACGCTTGTTGTTTCTGGTCTTTTTTAAATGGGTCATTCTCACAGGTGTAAGGCAGTATCTTATTGTGGTTTTGATTTGCATTTTCCTGATGATAAGTGATAATGAGTATTTTTCATGTGCCTGTGGGCTACTGCATGTCGTTTTTTTTGGGGGGAGAACTACCTATTTAGCTCTTCCCATTTTGATTGGGTTATTTTCTTTTTGATCGACAGTGTTCTATAGTCAGAAAGTCATGGATGAAGTCAGTAGGAATCGTGACAGTGGAGTAACGTGGTTAGAAGCTAGAATTTAATAGTGAAAAATAAGAAGATATAGGAGAAACCCACAAGTTGAAATTCTCCCTTTTCTAAATTGAGAGAAACCAACAAGTTGAAACCCACAAGTTGAAATTCTCCCTTTTCTAAATTGATAAGATTCATCCTCACCTATTTAACATAGAGCTAATACTTCCCTTGTTTGCAGCTCTGTGCTGTATGGAGCATTCTAGAGACAAACAAAGCAGGAGCCTGAACATTAGAGGCCCTGCTTATCCTTGCTGCTTAGATGAGCACATATACTCTAGAGCAGCATGGACTGGTTTTCAGCTTTTGTTTAGCAATATGAGCTCTGGGACCACGTATTGCTTTATGCTCACATGAGGGTCTGGGAAGAAGCACTGTTTCTTTGAAAGGGTCAAATTTTTCCAACAGAGGAATCCAATTTGAAATCTGGCCTGGTTTTAGAACTGCTACTTAGGAGTCTTATTTGGTTTTGTCTCTGACAGGGCTTCTAACACAGACTCATCTGGTTTAAATTCAAAGCAGCTTCATTAATATTTATTTATTTTCCAATATCGGTTTAGGTGGGGAATATATTAGTCTCATGCCATAGCAAAGGTCGCTTTGTTCTCCATAATTTCCCCTTTCTATATATACAAAACGACCATTTCAGTGAAAGGTTGCAACCTATTTAATTATAAACCCAAGTGACTGAGCTGCCAGGTTAGTGTGTTAATGCCATTTATCCTCTAAAACTCCATAAATTGAAGAATTTATAGCATATTCCTAGATATCCTCAGGGGTAACTTTAAACGTAACTAGTTTGTTGATTCCACAGACTTGACCAAATGAATTGTTTTTATCTTCTCCTATGGAGATTAGTGAATGAAGATGATTAAGTATCACAGAATAGATTTGGTCAAGTGATAAAGATACATATTCCTTAGAAATTATATTGAAAATAGAACTTGGATGTTGATTGAACATCTCATTTAATTCAGAGTCAGTGAACAACTGAAGTATTTATATGTGTTAGACACTGAGGTAATCTCTAATTAAAGGGGTACTGTGTTACAGTCAAAATATTTGTGAAGAAAAGAACAGTCTCTTAATTTTGGAAAGTGAAATTTTCCTACACTGGGAAAGGAATATGTAGGGTTCAGTGGCTTGACTCTGTTGAAAAATATTTATCTTATTTCTTCTTATTCTAAAGTATTTCTTCTAATGTTTCATATGGATGTGAGGGATTCTTGTGATTATCAACTAAAATTTAGAAGGTAAACTCAGAGACTGAAGTGATATTAACATAAAATATTAAAATATACTATATTACCCAGTAAAAGTTAGTGAGCAGAGCTATACTTGAAATATGGTGTACAAAAATTCTTTCAGATATGCAGATTAATTCACATAACATTTGCTATTTTCAATGAATAAAATAAGTTTCGAGGGCAACTTGAAGCAGTAAATACCAATTAAATCCCACAAGGAGAAACATATTTATATGATAAAGTTTTTGGAGAACAATCCATCCCGGACTTCTGAATATTTAAATTAAAAAATTTCAATGCTCTACCAATATAGTGGTGTTAAATAAAAGGACAGTGATTCTGAACAAAGTTCTTTCATTTTTATTTTGCTGCTTTGCAGTTAGGGAATAGGCTGGAATTAGATCTAAGGTATCTGTTGATTCATTTGCCAAAAATATCTTAAATGTAAAATTGCCTGTTGGCATTTAGTCCCTGTGGATTCCTACAGACTTAAAGATTTAATAACCTGCTTGTTCACTTTATGAAGTGGTCAACTTATGACTTTAGCTCTAAACTGATAATCATCTAGAAGGAGGAAATGCTGATTTTTGCCCTGTGATTTTAATTATTATTGGAATCTCTAGAAATAGTAAAGTTTCTTAAGGTTGATAGCAAGATTTTTTGAGAAAATTAAAACAGGGAATATATTTCAATGTTAGAAATGCTTAGAAGAGAGATGCTATTCACAAATGAATGCAGTAATGGAGGAAGGACTATAATTTAATGATGTTTGCTCTTATTCTTCTTCCTTAAAATTCCCATGACAACCAATTTAGTTTGGAAAGGCCTTCCCTGGACTGTATCATTCTCCCCATTTTTTGTTGTTGTTGGAACTTATTAAAGTTATGACATAAAACTAAACCAAAAAAATAAGAGTTTTGAACTGAATAGGTCTACAGGTTGATTTTAGTCCACAGGCCACCAATTTCTAAAATCTACTAAACAGAAGTTGTCTCTCTCCCAAACACATAATCAGTAACTACTGTCTAGCCAGTTCATTTAGAAATGGATCATGACCTTGCTCATGGCATTTTTCTTGTGTCTTCTTAAGCTGTTATTTGATTTTTTTTTTATGGGTCTGAAATATTTCTCTTGCCTTGAATTTCTAATCAGTTGTTAACTTCTTTAGTGTAGAAACAATGTCTTATGTTTCTTTGTATTCCCTGTAGTGCAAATACAATGATCTCTCAATAAAATAATGCTGGTTTTGACTTACTTTATAAGGATATATATTTCAAATCTATGTCTGTCTTGAATACTGAAATAACAGAAAATTAATTATAATCAGTTCATATTCATGGAGTTTTTCTTATTTACCCCTGGAAATTGCTGCAAATTGCTTTTGTAAAATGACATAAAATATGTAAGGAATCTCAGAAACCAATTCACAAATGCCTCGATATGCTACAAGGGAGAAAAGCCTCCCCCTTTCTTCTTTCCTTCACTGACGAGTAAACCAAGGAAAGAGAACAGATGAACACATGAAAAACAAAAAAGATGCACTATACTAGGAACTTCACATGTCCATTTCCTTAATTCTCACAGTTCCACAGGCAGAAATTACTATCCCTATTTTATAGATGGGAAACAGATCTACAGAGATCGTGTCCATGTCACATAGCCGCTATTGGAGTTTGTATTTTTAAATCTGGTCTGTTTGACTTGTGTTGGGGAGGAGAGGAAATTTCCCCTACCCCTGTGGGGTTATTTCTTGGACTGGTCAAGCAATCAAATTAATACCAGACAGATTAGTAGAAGAAAAAAGCCCAAATTTAATTGAGTACAATCAAGGAATCTTCACTAAAAAAAGGATTCCAACGCCAGTAGATCAAAAGGGCGATATGTATCCTGAGCTGAGAAATGGGATAGGGACCTGGGTGTTTAAATACAGAAGAGGAACAGACACTCACAAGATGAGAAGAGGGTGAGTCACATAACAAAAGCAGATACTCTATAAATAGATGTTTTCACTGTTCTATAGATAGGTTTCTATGATAGAATAGTTGTTTTTGATAAAGACCATAATTTTGGGGAATACCCCCAATTTCCCTCTTCTTGGTAGTTAAGGCAGTGAGCTTGTAGGGTCTCGATCAACTTCAACTTGAAATAATCAGCATTCCAAGGTGACAGGTCTTAGGGAGTCCTGTTTTGTCTTGGTGAAGCCTACCCTTTGCTTGCAAATAGGTTACCCCTCTCAGCCAAGCAGCTTCTACCTGGCTTACTCCAGGAAGGTGGTTATAAACATTCCAGATAAAAGGACTGTGAGACACAGCACAATACACAAACTGTGAAGTCTATTTTGACTTATCTTTGGTAGTTCCCTCCTCCCTTCTCTTTCTCTCCTTTGCATACTGCTGTCTTCAGTTCCATCATGCTTCCAGTGGTTATAGGAATCTACATGCTACATCAGAGGAGACCTTCTTAGACCAGAGCACCAAACTTAGAATTTAAGCTACATCTTTTCTTTGTTACAGTCTCACTAAAGCATCAGTCTCCTATCACACTGTTGCTTTCTAATAAATCAGTCTCCATTTATACATCAGGGGCCACTGATAGATTAATATGATTATTCTTGATAACATTTAGAAGACAATAGATATTGTTAGGAATTTTAGATTTGGTGGCAAACAAAAAGGTGGAGAGTTTGGATTAGGAGTTTCTCTCGATTTTTGCCAATACAAATTCTGTGACTTACCTAAAAGTTAAAATACTTTCCTTATTAGATACTCGTTTATGGCATTTATTCTTTAAAAATGAGGACTATTTGAAACAAAAAGGGCTTTAACATCTGGATTTGGCTAGATAAGCCCTGAAATATTCCATTTTGTTAACTGTTTTAACTTCTTGGGTCATCTCTAAAAGCGTTCTTTGTAACAGGTAGTATGTGATTTCATGTTGTCAAATAAAGAGATTGAATTGAAATAAGCAGATTATATTTACAAAATTAAGCAGTATAGTACAGAACACATTATGGAAGCATTCCACTTGCTTCATATTCAGAAATTGCCTATAAAATAAATGCATCAAAAGGCTTGTCTTACAAACCAGTATTCTTGGAAGTATGGTACTATATCAGAATTGCAAAAGTACTTGTTAAAAATGGTAGTTCCCAGACCCAATCAATCAGAATCTCTAAGATTGTATATTAAAAAAATTTTTACCTTGGCTTGGTGAGGAACTCTTGGGAAATCTTTTGTAATCAAAGCAAATCGTTTCCTAGAAAAACATCTTGTTTTTAGTCAGTTCTGCAGCTCACAAGTGCTAACTGCATTTGAAGACAAAACTATTTCACATTACATAATGATATATTAAAAAAAGTTGTAAGTTACTAGATGATAAATGCAAAGAGAATATAATTTTCTGGAGTATATTCATATCAGTGGGCTATACTATAACTCTCTTTGCTATGATATACTGCCATAAATGTGCTTCTCTCTCTTCAACATTTCCCAAAGAATAACTGATACTCTCTACAAAGAATGAAAATGTGGAAAGCATCCAACTGTCAGAACTGTTAGTTGTGTAATCACGTTTAAAGTCCATTAAAGCTTATATCCTAAATTCTGTTTTTCCCCCTATTTTTATGTTCTTTGTAGCCTTTCCTTTATATATATTTTTTATTTCCCTGTAAGGTAGATATTCTGAGTAAAGCAATTGTATCTGAGTTAACTTTTTGAATAAACTCTTTGCTAAGGATACCATGGTGCTTCTGCTTCAGTCTCCTTAAGTTGGAGAATGATTGGTCCATGAGTCAGAAAGTTTGGTCCTGGCTTAAGGCTAATGAACTCTGCAATCTTGCTAACATAGCTTCATCTTGCTGTGCCTCAGGTTTGCCATCTGTAAAATGAGGAAATTGCAATTGCTGATTTCTGACATGCCTTCCAGCTGTACAATTGGGAAAGGACCAGAGCCAGGCTTTGCAGGTATTTTCCTTCTTAGAAGATGTTAATATTTTAAAGTCTTTCCACTTTCACTATGTAATATAATATGCATATTTCTCCTAAGATAAGACATTGAGACAAAACATAAAATGGATCATTTGCATTTCAACTACTTAAGTAAGATGGAAATTACTCACTTATTTAAGTGAATCAGCATTTCCTCTTGAAATCTAGGGTGTCATCATGCATTTCTTAAGTTAATCACTTTAGAAAATGGTTCTGGAGGTGGGTGGACCAAAGTTAGCAAAAACAATGTAGTTAAAACACAGGCACACACAGACACAACAATTCCTTTAATATGTACTACTTAAATTAGTGTTTTCTTAGGAAATGAGTTCGGTCAGCATTTTAGAGGACATCAGTTGGTTACACATTAAGAACTGGCACATTATTCTCTGATGATCTCTTTCTGTCCCTTGTTCACTAGAAGACTGGCCTCAGTATTTTTAAACATATACATCTATCAGTAAAAGAAAATGAGTATGTCCTCCATATGTATACATGCATTTATTTATATTACATATACATCCTTAAATGTATGTATTATATATATTTTTTAACCATCTCTAGTTAGTATCTAGTTAACTAGTTAATATACAACCAGAAGTTCATCATTTGAAAATGTAGATGGAAGTCTTAATAATTATAAATTGGGGCCTCCCTGGTGGCGCAGTGGGTTAAGCAACACACTATGAAGCAAACTGCAGCCTCTACAGCACAAGTTCTATCCCTGCTGCCGGCCAGGGAGGGGACCCACATGGCTTGGCAGACCTCTCCTGCTGTGCCCACTGCTCCCCTCAGCAGTGTACTTCTGTTGATCTGCCTGTTCTGCTCCCCGCTCTGTCTGTGGTGAATCCTCTCACCCCCCACACCTCTGGCCTGTACCCCAGTGCTTGTATGCATAAATAAATAAATCTTAAAAAAAAATAATTATAAATTGATGTGACTTAGAACCCATATAATTAGGTCATTGGTATTTTTGTTGACAACATGGCAAAGGACTTGTTAAGAATAAACATGTTAGATCTTCCATTTTATTATTAGTGTTACTTTCAATCTGGGTTTTATTTATGCATAGAAGAACTGGGGTACAGGCCAAAGGTGCGGTGGGTGACAGGATTCACCAGAGACAGAGTGGGGAACAGAACAGGTCGACCTACTGAAATAAACTGCTGAGGGGCGCAGCAGTTGAGACAGGAGAGGTCTGCTGCGTTACATGTGGGTTAGCTCTCCAGCCTGGGATCAATCAGGTGGTAGCTGAGATAGCGCTGAGACAACCCCTTCGGCCACCAGGGAGGCCCCCCTAATCTGGGTTTCTTTGTAGATTTAAAAAAAATGCTTTGATCATGTTGAGAAGATACAGTTTATTTGAAATCTTACAGTCTGTAAATCTAATAAGGCCTATACAATCTGTAACTCATTGCACTGCGTGGAGTTGAAGGACCAATGACATCAGCACGCTGGGCAGCCCCGCCCTCCCCTTGATAGCCTGGGCACTGGATGTGTAACACGCAACTCTCACATATGGACTGAGGGTGGGAACCCAGGTTCATATTAATTAAGTGTGGTTTCCTTTTAAAAAATTTCTACAGTGAAATAAATGGAAGTTCAATATTTTCTTCCCACATCCCACTTCAAAAATGACTGCTCTTGCAGTATAGTAACAGGGGCAACTGCATAGCCAATGAAATTTGACTTCTTAAGTAATAATTTGTAGCAATGAAAACCTTCATAAAATAGATAAGGGAGGGTTTGCTTCCTCTCCCTCACCTCCTAATAATCTGACATGCACCTTCTTAATAATAATTGATATTAATTTAGTCGGAGGAACAGAAGGTTATCACTGTCTGTCAGGTCTGGTCTCCCCGTGCCAAGCTGCTCTGGGAGCTTGCGTTCTTGCTTTGCCTTTCTCCGTGGTTTTTAAAGCAGGAATTATTGTCCACTGAGACAGAAACAGCATTATCTCTGTCCTCAGTGAGGGTTTCATAGTTCAAGTGCAAATTGTCCATTTTCTTATAGGGAACTATCTTTTTTTTCAAGAGGGGAAAATGGAATATCATTGAAATAGAATATGTTATAGGCTTTTAAGTCACGATTAATATAGTTGTCCAACTGCCTGTTTTGACAGTCGGGAGCCATGCATATTTCCCTTCTGTCT
Source organism: Galemys pyrenaicus (assembly GCA_019455555.1). NCBI lineage: Eukaryota > Metazoa > Chordata > Mammalia > Eulipotyphla > Talpidae > Galemys > Galemys pyrenaicus. The sequence continues at coordinate 11,905,056 of JAGFMF010012021.1, forward strand.
TTTTCTAGTCTTGGTTATTCTCTGGGGCATGTTGTGAGATATATAAAGCTAAGCTCTGAACACCGATGGTGGTTTAGCCCTGAATAAACACGTACAGTCTGCCCACATGTTTTTTTGTGTAGATTCTCTTGGTGATCTTATGGTTGCCTTTTAGTGCTGTACTTAACTTTCTCTAGTGTGAAATATTCTGTCTTCAAATGCATTTGGCACTTGCTGGTAGCAGAGTTAACTGAAAATAGTGCATTTTTCTGGGCAGTGATTTGCTTTGATCATGAAAGCATTTCCTGGGATTGCTCTGAGATAGCTTGAAGAGAAAAATGATTATTGTAAACACAGTTTTGATGTCCACCTTTAGATACACATTTCATAAATGACTACTGTGTATTTAAAATAAGTCCAAGCTACATAAACAGAGGGAAGAAATTAATCTTATTTTTGGTACCTGGAAATCTATGGAACTAAATAATATAAAGGAAAAGTGGAAGGGTTTGACATTTTACAACCATTCCATGTTAAAAATGAATACTTACAACCCACTATCCAGTGCTGTCATTGTCAGACAGGGAGTGGAGGAAGGCTGCCAGGACCAACATAGTGCGGTGCTACAGGTGAAAAAGCCAGGAAGTGAAGGTATAAAGCCATGCTTCCAATTGGACTCATTTATTTAAAATCAGTTTTTAAATTGAAATTATATAAGTAATGCATTCTTATAAAAATGTAATTAAAATGTAAAGTTTCCCCATCCTTCCCACAGGCCATCTGCTTTCCCAAATCCTGCTCCCCAGACTTTCGAGACGGAACCATTATTAACAATTATGAGTTTCTTACACATACTTCCAGGCATTTTTGACTCATTAAAAAGTGCCCATAAGGAAACACATGCACACGTACCCATGTGCTCAGACTCAGATGGGCTAGTGCTCTTGGGACCCATACACCCTCTGATAATGGGTATAAGTTTCCTGGAAGGGGAACTCTGAGTGAATTGACACAAGGTGGGACACCATCCACTTGGGGGTATAGAGCATGTTTCTTGCAGAGACAGTGCTTTTCTTTTCTTTTTTTTTAAAGATTTATTTATTTATGCATACAAGCACTGGGGTACAGACCGGAGGTGTGGGGGGGTGAGAGGATTCACCACAGAAAGCGGGGAGCAGAACAGGCAGATCAACGGAAACACACTGCTGAGGGGAGCAGCGGGCACAGCAGGAGAGGTCCACTGCGCCATATGGGTCCCCCGCCTGGCCGGCAGCAGGGATTGAACTCGTGCTGCAGTGGCTGCGATGTGCTTCATAGTGTGTTGCTTAACCCACTGCGCCACCAGGGAGGCCCGACAGTGCTTTTCTTTGCCCATTTGACCTCCCAGAATCATGCCACACCTTTGCCCAAGTCTCGCTTTCCAATAAACTGTTGCTGCATAGTTTGTTGGGGTATTGTGGAGGCCTGCTCTGAACAGCTCAGGAAGGCTTATCATTCAATAGGTTAATATTTCCACATCACTCTTTTATTTTTACTTAAAATTTTTATTAAGATAATATTTGGGTGCCCCCTTTAGGTATTGCCCCTGTAGTGTATCTACCACCAAATCATTGCTAGTCCAGGTTTTATCAATTCTTCTAACAAATGTAATTGAAAGTGACTGCATATTATTAAGTATTTTGTTTAAAAAATCTGATAGTTAAATTTTAAGTTGCATTTCTATACATATGTTATCAGAGGATGCCTTGCCTAGCTCTACTTCTCTTCCTGTGAATTATAACTGATCTTATATAAATTATTTCTTTAAAAATCTTGGCTGCATAGAGATGTGGGGTATATGAGTCCAGATGGACTCCAGAAGCATTTAAGAAATCACTGGGTCAATTCTGAGAGCACTAATGCATCAATTTCAAGGAATGCCCATATGATGTGTTATTTTTATTTTATTTTTTTCATTTAGGGCTTTTATTTCCTTGCTAATTTTCTTTTTTTTTTATTATTAGTTATATTTGACATCATTTGTAGTCCCCAGGGAGTACCCACCACCATTTCACCCGTGCACCATCACCTCAGTCCCT
>JAGFMF010012021.1:11907338-11946966 GCA_019455555.1 Galemys pyrenaicus
CACATCTTCTTGATCCAGTCCTCTACTTTTGGGCTTTTGGGTTGTTTCCAGGTCTTACCAATTACAAATAGTGCTGCGATAAACATAGGAGTACAGGTGGTCTTTCGGATCAGTGTTTTTGTGTCCTTTGGGTAGATCCCTAGGAGTGGGATTGCCTGATCATATGGTAGTTCCATTTCTAGTAGACTGAGGAACCTCCATACGGCCTTCCATAATGGTTGGATTAGCTTGCATTCCCACCAGCAGTGTACCAGGGTTCCTTTTTCTCCACGATGTGTTATTTTTATTTTTAACCACCAAGGAATTCTTGGACACCAGTTAGATGTTCTACTAGTTCACTCAATTGTGTATCTGTCTACCTGGAGATACCACAAGTTGAGGGCGCAGTCCTAGAGGTCTGCTCTGTCTCTTATTTCAGATGCCATTTGCCAGTTTGGGTTCTCAGTTGTGCTTCGACAGACTGGCTTTTGGTCAGAGATACCTCCGTTGCCTTTGGGTTTGATATTTTTTGTTGGAGCAACTCACAGAAGTCAGAAAGACACTGTTCTTACTGTCCTTACTAGACTATCAGTTTATTTTAAAAGGCATTACTCTGAGACTACAAGAAGGAAGAGATCCACAAGGCAAGGGAGGAGGAAAGGGGCACAGAAATTTCATGCCCTCTTTGAGTCTGCTACAATCAGGAAACTCTTCACCCCACACCCCTTTTTTGAATTTTTAAGGACTTTTCCCTTCATAGACATACTGAAGTCACTGGCTTTGGTGAATTCACTCAAGGACCTTTCCCCTCCCTGGAAGTCTGGGGTTAGGACTGAAAGATCCAGCCCTCTTATCAGAAATTTGGTTCCCCTGGCAAACAGCCCCAGTTCTTAGACCTAAGGCATTTGCAAAAGTCACCTCAGTAACATAACAAAAGACCTTTAGGGGGCTTTCTGTGCCAGAGAGCCCAAATGTTTAGGGAGCTCTGTGCCAAGAATAAGAAGAGAGAAAATATATATTTCTTTTTATAAAAAACAATATCACAAGCAGAGATGCTACCTAAAAATTTGATGGCATTCTTCAAGCCTTGTGACAAACTAAAACACTGGATTAGGCTTTTTGTTTGGTATACTAATTAGATGGACTCTAAGAACATAATCTTCATTAAAGAACAGTAGGTTGAAAATATTGAGACGTGTGGTGCTATAAGGAAGCCATTAATGCGAATCTCAGTTTTCTATTAGGCACTTTAAAGCTCCAAATTCCAAAGTGTCTCCCTCATAGTGAGGAGTGAAAGAACAAAGAGAACCCAAGGTTTGAGGACCAAAAGCACTCGTATTCAGTGTGGAAATTCTCTATGTAGCCAAAGTGACACAAGCAAAGGTGAAGTTGAACTCATTAAGTCAACGTCCTTTGGAGAAGGGTGGAAATGATAATTGAAAACAATGTACTGTACTTACGAAAGGTCATGAGGGGACTCAGCGAACACAGCCATGGATCAGCAGGGACTGAGATAAGACCTTGGCTTTGAAGGGAGCAAGTGGAGTAAGAGTTTGTGGCACTTACTTGACCAGTTGGGTACCATGAAGTTCCTGCTTTCAGTCAGAGCAACCCATTCACAGCACCAAATGTAGCGGATTAAGTAATTATAGAATCTCCCAAACCAACACAGGCATTGCCAAATCCTTTGTTCAAGTTTTGTAATTATCAAAAGAGGTAGAAGCAACATGAAAAGTATTGGTAGCAGTATAGTAGAAATAGAAGTAACAACAGTAGCAATTAAGGGAGACAGTTTTATAGATTACAAATTGGAATTAAATGAATTCAAATAAAAATCTACCGGCAGGACAAAACTGGAGACAGTTGATTCAAATACCTTTTTATTCCTTGAACAAGATAGGGTATAATTTATTAATTAACTCTAAAACAGACATACTGCTACATCTACACTATAAGTCAAAAGAAGAAATCAGCAGAAATGAAGTATTTTGGTACTGAAAAACTGATTGTCAAAGATTCTAAAGACCGAACCTCTATTTTGCTTAGATTTGATAAGATTGTGGGCAGAAATTTGGCATTAAATGGGAAAGCATCTTTGTTTTTCATAATCCCACTAAGAATCTAGTAAAACTGAGGCTGCTTCTCCCATATTTTTCTATTAGTTTGCTTACAAAACTATCTGTACCAAAAAAAAATCAGGCAAAGAGGTAAAAACAGCTGGATTATGTGGAATCTCTAAAATTTCCTTTTTTATTTCCTTCCTGTGATGTGGGAGAGATCCAAATGTCTTCTAGATCATAAGTCACTGAAATAGCAATTATAAAACTGACTTTGAAAAGAGACCACCTTTCAAATGTGATCGCTACACATGACTTTATGAAACATTACATAATACCAAGTCCACAGGATTCTCGAAGTCTCCTAATAGTAATCATCTGCTATATCTGTGGTGTGAAAATTAGTGTTAGGATCAAAGCTAATCAATGTTGTGATTTTCTGGGCTATCCTGTGCTATTACTAAAGCGGTAAGTTAAATCTATAAGATAGAGGAAACACAATTTTAAAAGTAATCAGCTTAAAATTATTGCCATGAAAACTTTCCTGATGTAAGATATTTCAAGTCTTCCACAGTATTATGGAAGATATTAAAATTCTCTGCCTAATATCATGCTAGTGACCTCTGAAGCTCTTAACCATTTATGCAGATTGTCTACCTGCAGTGCATTTTCCTAAAATTGCTCTGCATTCAAAAGTAGCCACTTATATCTAATACAATTGTGTATTTTATATAATTAAGAGGTATATTACTATAAGTCTATTTGGCCTTTAAATCACCTAATATAATTTGACCCATGAAAATGAGCTTCACAATTTATTTATTTTTTTATTTCTCACTTGAACATATTCCAATATTGTAAGCAGACGATTCTTTTAGCTTTATTAATATGTATGGCTTTCTATGGGTAGGTTTAGTTTCCTCAAATTTATGGTGGTAGCTGGCATTAGAAATGGAATAAACAGGTCTGCTTAGCTCTGCAGAAAATAAAATAAAGTGTAATTTCATCAACTTTCTTTTTAGTTGTCAGCTCTAAATGCAGCTCTCATGTTACAAGGTTAGTGTAAGGCTGACATTAAATCATCATCTAGGGCCATAGCAGAGATACGTTGAATTATGTATTTAAATGCGCTCACACATTATCTCCATATAGAATAAAACAAAATAATCAGATTTCCATTTTATTTCTCTGCCAGACTTACAGTATTATTTTACACTCACTGGAGGGAATTTGGCAATGTGTTATTCTCCTCAGGCCTGTTTTCACACGATAGCAATTCGACTGAAGTGCAGTGTAAAAGTATTTATTAAAAGCTATTCCCCTCTGGCACTTGGAAATGAAAGACAATAGGAGTGTGCTGTTTTGCTCTCTGGGAAGGGTTCACATTTTGTGAGTTGATGAAAAAGTTTAGTGTATCACACCCTTAAATAAATATTCTCTGCTTGCCCCTGGAGAGAAAAGTAGCAGGAGTTTTCAGAAGTTCTTAAGAAGCCCAGCGTCTTGGAACAAGGATGAATTCAGTGGAGATGCCCAGTCTTGCCCAGCCCTTCCAGGTTTTCACCCTCACTCTTTCCACCTAAAAGCTCAACCATTTCGTCAGCCTCTCATCGTTTCTAATCCCTGCTTTCCAATAGCTAAACCATCCTAGTTGCTGCATGTCCACAAACCTTGGGGATATCGAATTAATCTCATTGACAGAATCATTGTGTGAGGATATGACTTGGGCATCTGTATGCCACTTAGTTGCAGTATTTGTCCCCATGGAATTCTTCAGGCTGTCTGATTGGTCATTGACTTCAGTTTTGCTGGAAATTCTTTCCCAAGTCCTTGCCAAGCCATTCTCAGAGGAGAATCCACTCAGCTCTGACTATAGGAATCTGTTCAACTTACCCCTTGTGCTTTGGATTCTATTGCAATACTCACTTGTTGCCCTGGACTGTGGTACCTGCTTGAACCAAGTATGAGTCTGCTTTGTGTTGGGAAGGTGAGCATAGACCTAGAGCTATCTCCAGCTGCTCAGTTCTGTACTTGAGTTAGCAGTTGTTGGTTCCATTACTTAAGTCCTCCCAGTTGTAGTTTTCTTCCTCCTCACAACCAGCTTGCGTCGCTTTGTTTCCCAAACGTGACTTAGTTGAGCCTGCCCTACGACAGGCTCTCTGAGTTCTCGGTAAATGATTTGTCTTTGGTCATGTACCTACTTTTCCATGGTTGGGACACTTGATGGAATAGTATTATGGATTAGAACATGCAATTAAAATGTATGATTAAAAAAACCCCTTTCAGAAGGGTAGAGGGCAGACGGGAGCACGGGGGACTGAGGTGATGGTGTACTGGTGTTATGGTGATGGGGACTACATGGGGATTACAATTGATGTCAAATATATGTAAATAAAAAAATTATATTTAAAAAAAACAACAAAACCCTTTCATTTATTTTTAAACTAATAGTGATGAAGTCTCCTGAGCTTATCTCCCCTGCTTTTCTCCCTCTCTGTAATAGTTAATTTTCTTAAAACAAAAATTGTTAAGCAGGCAATAAAGGCCTCAGTCAAGACTATTATAATAGGAATGAGAGCAGGACATTTGGTCTGGGCTCAACTCCACAGTCACAAAGGGTAGGAGGGATTTTGAGCTCCAGGTGAGGAGAGCTCAGACCATTTGTTTGTCACTGACTTTACCCAAAGGAAGAGTAAACTTCCTTGTATCTTTGTGACAGGAGGTAGTTTTAAAACTTGGGACAAAGTTCCCACTTGAAGTTAGGGTCCTACTGTCCCACAGAAGTAGGGATAAGGGGCACTCTCTCCCTTGATGCTTATATTTCAGAGAGATGACTCCAGGTCTTGGAGAAAGACTTCCCTGTGCTTAAAAATGTCAAGAGACCATTGAAAAGATTTACATACATCTCAAAGAAGCAGGGAAAGAATTTACAATTACAGATTTTCTAAAGTAAAAGCTCTAAGAATAAAAGGAGGTCAAGAAGAAGGCTGTCTAAAGTTTAATCAAGCTGAGAAGAATTGTAAAGGCTCTCGTGGTTGATTTCCTTCCTTCCCTTCTCTGTTTTTTTCCTTTTCTCTTCTTAGCTTTGTTGATTGCCTCCTTTTTCTTCTAAGAGTTATTTGTTCACCATTTTATGTTAGATTTATATTTTCAAAGTTTCTCTTACTATTACCTTATGAATTTCCTGTTGTTTGTAGACTAACAGTGTAAAAGAGGTGTTAAAATATCCTTGATCTCCTCAGCCTGCTTGTTCATCAAAGTAAATACTTTTCATGCCATATTTTCAGAAACTGATTATTTCTTACTTTATAGATGTAGGTATATTTCAAAACTACCTTCTCAGAGAAACTCACATAGTCGTGTGAGTTGGGTTTTAGACCTTCAGAACTTTTTTTTAACCTTCAGAACTCTTAAACCATCTCATTTTGAGAACCATTTCTGTAGGGTGAAACTTATTTTTTGGTTAAAGTTATTTAAAATAGTTAGACTATACTTGTCTTCATTTACTAATTCCTGTCACCTTTTCATTACAGAGGTACTCATTGTTCACTGCTCTTAAGCTTCCTCCTATGCCTTGGTGGTTATGCCAGCCTTCTCTATCTTTTGTTATTCTATAATACCTCTTGTCTTACTGGAACTTTGCATGTCCTGTTGTCTCACTGTCCTGCAGCTTTCCTGCCTGCCTTTGTGCATCTGAAATCTATTTTCAGGTGGTCCTTTTTTCTAATTCAGGTTCCCTAAAGATATGAATGGTTTTAAATTATGCCCAATTAAATCCTCTGTACTAGATACCTTGTTTGGTGATGTTGCTTTTTCCTTTGGAAGCCTATCAGTTCACCTATTTATATATTTTTTGTCTGGTTCTATACCATTTCTTCATTGTTTACTAAGTAAACTCCCTGCATTTCTCCATGTTTATAAACTTTGAACTTCTATAATATGAACTATACCTTGGCAAGTTAACCACATTTTAAAATACTTTTAAGGCTTAACCTTTTATTTGCTATTTTTTTTGTAACTGATATTCAGTCTTCAAAAAAAAAGTTTTCTCATTGCTAATATCATGTTATATGAATAGACAATGGGTGTCATAGTCCTGGTAAATTTAGTGTGAAGGTGTCATTGAAGATACACTTATTTAGTTAGTTGGTCCTAAAATGCTTAGTGAAAGCATCCTGTTCTAATTTGCATTCTCTCAATGCCTGTGTGCCCTGCACTGTTTTCAGTAATAGGTAATGCGAATGCAGGAGTGAAGGACACCTGACTTTTGCCATGTAGAGCTTCCTTTCTTTGCACTGTTGGGGTGAAGCAGATAATACAGGAGTAACAAGTTGTACAGTGTCTTGCTCATTTTTCTACAACATTTCGTGTGACTCACTTTTTAGATCTTGCCAGAAATCTGAAGTAATGATAAAAAATATGAAATAGTTGGAACTTATAATGGTACAGAAGCCAGAACTTTCTGACAGCCTCATGGAGCGCGTCATCTATAGGGTCACCAATGAGTACAATTCTTTAGAAGTCAGTTGCATTTTTCAGTTTCATAGCCACTAAGGATGTTTTATTTCTGATGAATGACTGCATGAACAACTAGTTATTAAGTTAATTCACATTAGAAGTACTTCGTGCATTTAATTGAAGAGGTGAAGCCTAAAGGAATTACTTTTTAAAGTAAGAGGAACATATTATAAGATATGTTAATTCTGTGAGTGTAGCTACCAATTGGCTCATGCCATAGCATATTTATAAGTCTTGTCATATTCATTTCATCTTCCTCCTGGATATTTTGACTTCTCTCCTTGAACCCTTTTCTGCCTTTTGATGTCTCATCTAATTTCCAAGTTTTGTTGTCATCATTTCCCCCTTCATTTTCACTTATGAGGTTCAGTTCCTGTGTTTTCTTTTGATGTAAAGAATAATAATAGGCTGTTGGTTGAATTTCTCAGGTTTATTAATATGTATTATGCCTTTTGTTACCTTTTTTTCCCCAGTTGTTCCTTGTAATTTACTTTTGTAGTTGTCTTCTGGCTGACAGAGAAAGAGACAGCATAGTTACCCAGGCTTTAAACTGAGAACAAGTACATGGGAGAAAAACAGTGATAAAAATACTACTAAATTGGACCATTAATTTTTTTCATAAATTATTTCTACTATAGTATCAGGATTATTAAAAACCATGGCAAGGTGGAAAAAAGAGGATTTGAAGATAATAAATCTAAATTAGAAGAAATGGATTTTTATAGTGAGGATTAGCTCAGAATATGATGTTATTATTTGAAGGAGATTGTCAAAGAAGGGAGTACCATCCTCTGAGAATGGAAAGAAGTAGTAGAGCAGGTTCATCATATAGGAGGTAAATATTGGGACTAATGTCACTTATCAGTTTATAGAGGACATTACCAGTGTGCCCCAGTATGTTGTTCTTGAAAACAATTAATTGCAAAATATAAGGTAAAAAGTGAAAAATGGGAGGAAGGCATACATCCAAGACAATATTATTGAGACAGTCATTCTAACATCACTCTGTAGATATTTATTCAGGTAAACTGATAGTAAGCTACTGCTTCTGAAAACATTTGCCAAAATATTTAGTTGGATTAAATGTCTGGCTCTATTTCAAGAAATAGTGTTGAACACTTAGATTTAACTTGATATATACTTAAACAAAATTGTCTCATGTTTTCAGATGAAGAAGAAACATCTGAAAAATATTTTTCATTTTCTTACAACATTCATTGATTTCACGTATCTATTCATTTAGTCGCTTGTGGGGTCCCTACTATTTGTGAGTCTAAAAGAAATAGCACAGGAGTAACATTTAACAAAACAAGCTTCAAACATTCTAGAATGAGTTGCAGTTTTCTAAAAGGCAAACTACTGGTTAATTCTAGAAGTAAGCTATTTTACAAAATTGTAGTCTGAATGTTTAGTGAAGGAAAGGAGATTAGTGTACTTCATTTAATCACATGCTACATTGATGTTAATTATCTTCATCATACCATAAAATCTGTTCTTCAATTATGCTGTAAGTTCCTTAATCTTAGGAATCATGTTTTATACTCTGTAAATCAAATACTTAGCACATTTTTGGGGGACACACTAACAGTCAAAAACTATATGTTAACTCCAAGTTTAGACGATATTATTGTTTAGGAAACAAGCTGTAACTTAGCCCTTTTAAGAAGGTATAGCAATTGTTGATTTGCCTTTTACTCAGATCTTTCAGTGGAATTCTAGGGAATGTAAATAAATCCTTAATGTTCTAGAAGTCTTCTTGTGACACTATTCTAACCATGAACAGGATAGAAGCACTGCGATGTAAAAGAAAAAAGGCTGTAAGAATTATCTTAATAATTAAATCTGAGTCTTGATTTTATGTCTTTATATCACAGTAGGCAAGAATACAACAAACTTAAAGGGGATTAGACTGGAAGTTCAAAACTATAAACATACTACATTAACTCAAAGAATTAGGGGGAATAAAACACTAAAAACAAATGTGCATTTTGAAGGATGCAAGTATCTTCCATATTATCTCCAGACTTCATAATTCCTCACTAAAGTATTTTCTTCTTACGTTAACTCATGCAATAGACAATAATGTAAATGGTTTTAAAAATAACAAGAGTAAGATTTTAAAGATGATAATAAAGTATTCTCCTGTTTGCTCTAGTTCAGAGATATTTTTGCTAATTTAAAGGGTGATTTAACGTAGGTGATTTTCAGTCTCCATTAATTTATAGAATAAATGGTGTCTTTTACAGTCTTGCAGCATTTCATTTATCAATCAAAGAAACTAATGAAAGTTTGCCTAAACTCTTCATATTAAATGGGCAGGTTTAAACTTTTCTCATATTAATATAAATTAGATGACTTTTGTCCTTGCCTGAAGTGACAATGTCAATGTCTGAAGCTTACATCTTTCATGACTGTCAGCTAATTAGAATGCAGGACAGCTTTAAAGGGCTCATCTCTAATTTACCATTCTGGATTGCAAAGCTGTTAGTGCTCCTGTCAATCACGGCAGGGCCCCCCAGCTTCATTTCCCAGAACCAATGATAAGCTTAGGATTCATGAGAATCAACAGTAGGAGGTAAAACAGATACCTTCTTAAAGATCAAAATTTAAAATATTTGATAATCATACTACTGAAAAGTCCTCATTTCATAGTTACCAAACAGATTCCATTTTTCTTAAAACTAACATTCTCCAAGAGGCACTCTTGTTGTTTCTTGTTTATGTGTATGTGCAGAATGAGGAATTGTGTATTTTGGAGAGAAGTGAGTTTTTTTTTTTAAAGTGATTTCTGCCAAGTCCTGGAAATGCTTAGATTTGTGACCCTCCTCTTTAGCTCCCAGCTCTCTTCCCCTCCCATCCTGCTTTTTCTGCTCCTAGTCTGCAGGGTAAATGCCACAGGCAGCTTTTCTCTTTCTTTCTCAGCATTTTGCTCCAACCTACCTCTGTTGACCTCCCTCCAAACCTTTCACACTGTGGGCCCTCAGCTTCCTTACAAACTTGATGCTTCTCAATGATTTTTTTCTTCTACCTTTTTATTTAACTATAAATTTATTTAGTAAATTTGGATTGTCAGTTTATTTGAAATGCTTTCCTTTGAACCTTCAACAGGGAGTTTCTCATTCTGCTTCATTCTTGTTACAGAAATTGGGGTTAGTGTTTTCCAGCTTTTTTTCCCAAAACATGGATGGAAATCTATCTGCCTTTAGACTTAGACTTCTATGATTACATTGCTGTTCAGTAGCCTCTAGGTCTTTATTCTCTGGATGCTTTAAGGAACATCCTTGGCTGACAATTTTCCTCTGGATCTAAATTGTCCTCATCTTTGTGGACACATCAAACACTCCATTATTCACTACTTCTTGGTTCTAGTTGGCCTTGCCCAGCACAGCTCCCTGTCATTGTCCAACATGAATCCATCTCAGAAAATCCTTGAATTCCCGTAGTTTCATTTCTTTATACAGTTCTGTGTCCTCCTTATACTACATTGGGGACATCCTCCAGATTTCTAGACTCGCTCTTGCCACTCAAAATGAGTTCCTTGGACCAGCAGCAGGGGCCTTGACTTGATTTGGAGATGTGTTGGACTCGCCCAGATCTCTTTCTAAATCTAATCGGCAACTAGGTATAATCCACAGGTGTTTTCTATGCACATTCAAGTTTGAAAATGACCCATGTATTACCGCTTTTTGGATTTTCCTCAAAAAAAAAAAAATGGTATTGGCATAAAAACAGCCTCATGGGTTGGTAGGACAGAATAGACATAGACTAGGACACAGGCATGAACTTTCACATATAGAATAGGTAATTTGACAAGAATAAATCATGGGGAAAGGACAACCTATTCAGTAAAGAGTGTTGGGAAAATTGGATATCCTCATGCAAAAGAAGGTAACTGAGTGCCTACTTTATGCCACCTATGGACATTAACTCAAAATGAATCTAAGATTTTAAAGTGATACTTAAAACTGCAAAATTTCTAGAAAAAAATGGGGAAATAGACCCAAATGGTCATTATTCACGTACCTTTCCACAGAATCTGGTTTTCTAGGTCAGACATTTCAGTTTACTTCCCCACCAGCATGCTTCTGTCACTATACCCACTGACCAGTCCCTTCTTGGGTCAAAGTATTCTTTCTCTGCTACTATGCTACATTGTTTGTGGTTTGACTACAGTCGGGTCCCAAGACTACCCATTGCTTTCATTTTGGTCATTACTCTTTCCCTTTTTGTGAAACAGTACAGCTCTCCTCAGAGGCCTTATCTCTAGTATCTCTCTGTATCTCCGTCTCTTTGTGTTTCTCACTCAGTGCTACTACCTCATACTTAAAATAAATGGAGCTCTTTTGCCATGAATGTTATTAATCTTACCTACCTACCGGGAAATATATCTATTCCATCCTGTTCTTCCCTTCTTTCATTTTGTTACTGAGAAAAACTAATTTTAATAATTAAGGTTTCACCTCCATTATACAGATGCCACTTAACCACTGCCCACTCCCCTTCATGAATATATCTTTGATTCTGGGATAATTTTATATTTACAGAAAAGTTACAAAGATTGTACAGAGATTTCCATTAGGCCCTTGTAAAGTATGTCTGAATCTTAGCCTTATTTGGTAATAGGGTCTATGCAGGTAGTACACAATTAAGAGGGGGGGAATCATCCAATTACAGGTGGACCCTATGTGCAAAGATTAATGGTTTTATTAGACATGGAAAAAGAAGTCAGAGTGAGAAGAAGGCCATGAATGATTGGAAGGCAGCTACGTACCAAGAAATCACCAGAAGTGACCAGAAGTGAGGACAAGGGTTCTCTCTCTGAGTTTCCAGGAAGAATCAAACATATTGACACTTTATATTCACATTTCTAGCTTCCAGAATGGTAAGGGAATGACTTCTGTTGTTTTAAATTTATGCTAATTTGTTATGGCAGCCCTAGGAAACAAACAATTCCTCACTCAGTTTGTCTACTATTCATGTCTTACGTGTGATACATTTGTCAAAACCAGGAAACCAACACTGGCACATATATATTAACCTCACTCTAGTCTTTATTGGAGTCCCCTGGCTTTGAATCAATATGCATTTTCCATTCCAGAATTCAGACTAGGAGTCCACATTGTATTTAGTCCCATGTCTCCTTAGCATCCTTGAGATGTGACAGTTTCTCATTGTTCATGTTTGATGGCCTGGACAGTTTTGATGACTACAGGTAAATTATTTTGTAGAATGTTACTCGGTTTGGGTTTGTATAATGTTTTCTCAAGACTAAACTGGAGGCACTGTTGTTTAGGAAGACTATAACAGAAATGAAGTGCCTGTCTCATCACATCACATTAGGGGATACAGGAGAGCAATAGGTGTCGCCAGTGATGTTAATGTTGATCACTTGATTAAGGTAGTGAGATTTCTTTGGTTTAAAGCTATGATTTTCCCTTTTTGAATCTTATTTTATTTGAAGGTAATTAATTCCAGCTTGCACTAAAGAGAAGAGGACATTTATGTTATTTGGCATATTTCTGTGAGGAATATTTTTCCTCTCTTCCATTTATGTGTTTATTCAATCATTTATTCATATCAGTGTACACTCAGGCCCCATGAATTTGTAATTTTTCTGTTCCATTTCCTACACCAAATAAAATCTCTTCTGCCTCTGCTCTATTTTTCTCTTCTAGCAATAGCACTTTCCCAAACACAATTCTCTTTCCCCTTCATTTGCTGAATATTAATTGAGCACCAGACACTATCTGTATCTTAAGAATAAGATAATAAATAATTTATAGTTCATTTTCTCTGGAAGTTCACTGCCTAGATAGTTCTAATATGTATCATTCACCTTGCTAAGTCCCATGGATATAAAGTTACTTAGGGGAAACACCTAGAAGAAAATACTACTAGATTTCTTGGGAGTAACTTTCCAGTTTCTACCTGCATTTATTCCTCAACTCATTTCACTGATTTATAGATTTCTTCACACTGTCTGCTATCTTTCCCAGGAGATTACATTGTGTGTATAGCTTCAAATTCTACTCTACACTAACAACCCTCAAGCATCTATCTTTCTAACTCAGGACTTGCTCTTCAACTCTGGATTTGTTTATTATACCCTCATCTGGAGTAGTCCAGAGATATGCCAAGTGACACTAAGATATTTTCTTCCTCCTCTAAACCCAAATTCTATTAATGGCACTGTTACTATTGCCAAAGGTGGAAATCTGGGATTCATTCTGAACAAGTCCTTACTATCTTATCAATCTAATCAGTCACAGAGAGCATAGAACCTATATCCTAAAGATCTCTCAAACTTTTGCTATATTTTTTCTCATCTCTACTTTATGAGATATTAAATTGAGGTTAATACTGGTTTACAATACCATGTGTGATTTAGGCATATGGAGTCACATCTCTTCAGATATGTGTTACCTCACCTCCCACCAAAGCACCAGGGAGGGGCCCAACATCCAGCAGAGTCTATTTGGCCTCTTCCCCACTTTGATCCCATACCCCATACCCTCATTTCTGCAGTCAGATTTACAGAGGTGGTTTTGACTTACTTTTGACTGGTCCTTTTCTTTGTTGCTTTATATTCCACACATCAGCAAAATCAACCTGTATTTATCTTTTTCCGGATGTATTTCACTTAGCACCATTCCCTCCTTTTCCATTCAAGTTATTTCAAGTGGCAAGATTTCATTTTATTTTTATAGTTGAGTAGTATTCCTTTGTATATATACTAAATATGCTTTATCACTCCTCTGTCCTTCGGTATTTGGGTAGTTTCCATAGCTTATCTATTGTCAATACTACTGTGGTGAATATAAAAAAGCATATAATCTTTCAAAATAGTGTTTTCATATTCTTCAGATAGATAGGGATAGAGATGCTGGATCATATGGTAGATATATTTTTAGTACTTTGAGAAACCTCTGTACTGTTTTCCACAAGCTGGGCCAGTCTGCACTTCCTTTACTATTGCTTGTATGTACTCTACCTTCATGAAACTCCAGTCCACATCCTACAATTCTTCCACAGTGGCATTCTAAAATATAAATCTGGTCATATTTCTTTCTTCCTTATTTACAGTCATCTCAGCACCTGTCCTGCCTAGTACACAACATCATCTGACAATTCTGTAGACCGACATGCTGGTCCACTTTAAGGTTCATGTGGCTTCGTGCAGGAACATCTGTGTTCTGAACCCATCTCTTCATCTTCCATAAACTTCTTCCTTCTTCATGACCACCTCAAACATTTTCTATAACTCCTCCCCTGATCTCTGTAGAGGTTGTTACTTCTCTGTGTCTCTGTTGCATAGACATGTCTATTAGACAAATTTCTACATTGTGTTTTCATTATTTATTTATGTAAACCGCTTTAACTAAACTGAGTTCCAGGAAAACAGGACAGTGTTATATTTATCTTTGTATCCTCATTACTAACCACATAGTAGTTGGTTCTCAATATGCATTTGCTCTAAGAATAAAACAATACAAACCTGTAGCCATCTTACTGCTTTCCTTGCCAGTTGGAGGTTAGTTCCAGAATAATATTTTCAATTTCATGGAAAGATGTAATCTAAACTATTTTACCTTCAATTGATTTCCTTTTCTGAATGAATAGAAAGTTGTTATCCAAGGTTTGGCCTATAGAAAAGTGCCTTTGAGCTCCAGAGAAGTTTTGCCAGCAGCTTCTAGAGCCGTTCATGCTAACTATGCCGTCATCAAACAGTTCATTCCATGCCACACAGTGACACAAACAAGGGAAGGGAAAGTATGAGTTGCCTATGATGGCTCTTCTTCATGCTCCCATTTGCCTTCCATACTGTAGTTGGATCCCCTCCATTTTGCAACAAAACTCCTAGACTAAAAATTTAGGAATAATCAGAATCAAACTCTAGCCACTGACTTGCATTAACTGTTAACTCACTGATCACACTCCTTTTACCCCGGCTTATGTCTAACCATTAAGTGGTTGCAACTGCACCCTTGGGAATATGAAAAAGTTGACTGTATTGCATCCTTAATAAATTCGCTATGTCCCGCTGGGGTTGATTGTGGTATCAGAAATATCTGATCACTAAGGAGAACACCATGCTGGAAAAGCCTAACACCTTGACTCCTGTGAAGGAGTCACCTAGACTGCCTGCTTCCTGTCTAACTGGAGGTGATTAACATACTCTTTAATGGGGGTGATTAACATACTCTTTAAGCTGGCTGTGCCAGTGTTGGAAAGTCAGAGACCAGAGGCAGGTAGTGGGAAGACAGGACTAACTGTCATTACAGCAAACCAATCTAACCCCAAAGTGAAATTCCACACAGTGAGAAAGTCCACCAAAGAACAATATCAAAGGTACCATGTCTTTTTAAAAATGCAACTTTTGTCCCCTTGTCTATGAAAGTCTCTCTTTTTCTTACTAAGTTGGCATGTGCTAGTTAAGGTGATGTTGAATTCATTCTCAGAGGGATTCAGAGAACTACCCCCCTACCCCCTCATCCACATCAGATGCCATATCTCAAATTCCTGGTGCTGCTGTCCTTTGCCTTTCAGCCATCAGGTACTGTTGTGCTCCTAACTACCGTTCTACATATTTCTCCTTTCCCACCTTTATCTACTCCACCAACTCAACTCACAAAAGCAGGAATTTGTTTAATATATGCTATTAGGAAAGACTAAAGATAAACACATATACTTTTATCTTTAATGTTTGTATAATACCTTATACAAAGGTATTATAGAATACCTTAGTGTTTTAGGAACATTGTTCTCTATATTCTCAACTATTCTTACTTCAGAAGGATATTATCCCCACTTTTAAAACAGGCAAATTAAGATAAACTGAATTTATGCTTTCCCTATTAACCCCTTGATAAAATGTGGTGGAGTTGGGCTTGATTTCTGGTTTGACTAAAATTCTATTGTCTTCTCAATTCAGAAATACCAGCTCCTTAGGACATCATTGAACTCTGAAAGAAGAGTATCTAAACTAAAACTACACAGAAATACCTCAGCTATTAAGGCCAATTCCCACCCACCCCCTGCCCCGCCCAGGAATTTAAGTCAGGTTTTCTGTCTGCAGAAAAAATAATTGCAATAAAAATATTGCAGCTTTGTATAGATTCTGATATTGTAGTTGGTGAATATTCACAAGTGTGACTTGTAAAGCAGCTGAAAATATATGTCCTGTGCTTGTTACAGAAGAAGAAACTGCAGAAGCATTGTCAAACATTTCTTTGTTTCCTTATGACAGAAAAAAATCAACCATGAAATCAAAGTGTTCTTTTCCAATAGAAATGTGACTGCATTCATATTTTTCTTGAGTGCTTTATTTTATTTTGCTTTGTTTAAATTCAACTTAACAAGCTGAATGTAAATATAATGGTTCAGGAAGTGACGAGAAGTACTGTAGATTTCTTTTATAAATCCTGATTGCAACTGATATAAGAACTTAAAAGAATAACCTAGACAAGCCAATCCTGACTTTTATTCCCTCAGTGTAACTGATGCTATTCCTAGTGACTCAATTTTGTTTTCCTGAACAGCTGCATGGGATATGACTAAGTATCCCAGTAAAATGGTGGTAAGACACATCAAGGAGAGCCTTTTGATTCCTAAACAGCTTAGCTTACAGAATTTCTCACTCTACTCATTAGCACAGAAATGCTGAATCCGTATAGTGGCAGCCTGGTAGATAACCCTAGGGTTTTGGCCACAAATTGCCCTCAGCATGCAGTCTATATGGTTTGATTAATCTAAGTAACTAGGAAGTAATACAGCTCCTCCAAATTTTATTGTGCTTGTTTTGTTTTCAGAGGGAGGGAACTTTGCATCCTAATCCTCAGAGAGAAATATTTTGTTTGACAAATAATTTACTTTCCAAACCCATAAGTTTTTGTATTTTAAATAAATTCTGATATTTTCATGGCTTTAATTGACTCTGGGGAAGTGACTAGGTAACACTAGGAGGTCAGATTTTTGAGAAACATTTTTCTCCTCCATGCCCTCAAATTGCATCTCTACCTGTGGCTACTCCTGTCAGGAGTGCCAGCAGGTCACAAGAGCAGAGATAGGTGCTGCCTTTTGTGAATTCTTATATGGATTCATCAATTATTCATTAATTCATACATAAACATAGAACCAATGGCTCTATATCAGAGCTGAGGTGTATGCTAGGTTCACAAGATTTTGAACATTAACTTCTACAGTGTCTAGTGTAATTCTCAAAGTGTAGTGTACATTAGGGTCACATATAGAGTTGGTTTATAAAATGCTGATTTCTAGTCCCAACATCAGAGATTATAGTTCCAGAAGTAGAACCCTGAAATATGTTTTTTGAAAAATATTTATTCAACAAGAGCTGAGGTACAGAGGCCAGAGGGGCAGGGGTTAAGAGGATTCACCAGAGACAGAGTGAGGAGCAGAACAGGCAGATCTACTGAAATACACTGCTGAGGGGAGCAGTGTATGAGACAGGAGAGGTCTGCTGTGCCATGTGGGTCACCTCCCTGGCCGGGAATCAAACTCATGTTGCAGGGGCTGCAGATAGTTTCATAGTGCTATGACTTGACCCCTTGTGCCACCAGGGAGGCCCCTGAAATTTGTCTTTCTAGTGAACACTCCAAATTATCTTCAGATGGGTGGTCCCGAGAACATGTTTTGATAAGTTCTAGTCTGGAAAATGGAGGGAAATTTCATTCAGACAATACAAATGTCAAATAAGAAATATGCCTCCTTTGTTACATCTATTCATAGGTATTTATTTCTCTTTGATTTGATTTTAAATGGGATTATAGTCTTGATTTATTTCTCTCTTATTTAATTGTTTGTGTATATGAATGCTACAGACGTTTGTATGTTGATTTTGTAGCCTGCCACTTCACTGTACTGATTGATTGGTTTGGATATTTTGGGGAATTTTGAGGGGTTTCTCTGTGTATTATCATCTGAAAACAGTGATAGCTTTACTTTTCTCTGTTTGATTTCATGTTATATCTTTCTCTTACAGAATTGCTCTAGCTAGCACTTCTAATATATGTTGAATAGTAGTGGTGAAAATGGTTGTACTTTTTTGCACCAGATCTTAGAGGTCAAGCTTTCAGTTTTTCACCACTGAGCATGATGTTAGCTGTGGGTTCGCCACAGGTGGCCTTTATTATGTTGAGTTATCTTCCTTCTAGCCTTGTTTTTTGAGTGTTTTAATTATGAATGGATGCTGAATCTTTTCAGATATTTTCACTGTATTTATTGATTTGAGCATAGGACTTTTTCCTTACATTTATTTATTTTCATATGTTGAACCATCCTTGCATCCCTGAAATATATCCCAGTTGGTTATGATGTATGCTCCTTTCAACATATTATTGAATATGATTTGCTAAGGTTTTGCTGAGGATTTTTACATCTAGTTTATCAGGGATATTGAAATATGGTTTTCTTTTTATGTGATGTCATTGTTTTTGTTAACAGAGTAATGTGGGTCTCATAATACCTTTTAGGAAGTTGCCATGTTGTTAATTTTTTGGAAGAGTTTGAGAAGGGTAGGTATTAGGCCTTTTTTGATGATTTGGTACAACTCCCCAGTGAAAGCATCTGGACTTGGACTTTTCTTTTTTTATTGTTTCAATTATTTTCCTTTTAATTTATCGGTTCCGGGTTTCTATTTCTTCCTGACTCATCCTTAGAGGATTATATTATCTTAAAATACATTAAAATAGGTTGAAAATTTGGCAGTAAGACTTGAAATCATAGAGCCAGTATAGAAGAAAACATAGACAAAACATTTTGTATCACTGGTTTCAGTGAAATCTTTAGATACTCAACTACAATGGAAAGGGAAATAAAAGAAAATAAAGCTAATGGGACATCCAACTGAAAATCTCATGCAGTGAAAGAAACTGTCATTAAAATGAAAATGCACCTTACTTAATGGGAGAAAATATTTGCATATCACATATGATCTACAAAGAACTCATACAATTTAACACAAGGGAAACAACCTAATAGATAGAATGGGCAGAAGACTTAAATAGAAACGTCTATAAAGAAGATATACAGATGACACCAGTCACTTCAAAAACTGCTCATCATTAGTTATCAACAGAAAAATAAAAATTAAAAGCACAATAAGAGAAAAAATTAAAACCCTATCTCACATCCACAAGAACAGTCTGTATCATATATGTAATCCCATGTTCATTGGAGCCATATTTATAATAGTCAAGTTATGGAAACAACCTGAGTGCACAGGGACAGATGAATGCATTAGAAAATATGAGACACATAGACACAAGCACACACACACAAACAATGTAATACTGCTCAGTTATTAAAAGTAAAAGATGAATTTTGTCTATTTTTGACAACATGGATGGAACTAGAGGAGATAATGCTAAGCAAAATACATCAGGACACAGACAAATACCAGATGGTTTTACATATAGAAATAAACAAAGAACAGACAAACTAAACCAAAATCAACTCTAGAAATGTGACATCAAATTGAGGTTACCAGAGGTGGTCGATGAGTATTCAAAGGGGCAAAGTTGGGAGGGGGCCCAATGAACTAATGTGTTGTAAAACAAGGTTAACTCAATAAAAAACAGTTCAATTAAAAATAATAAATACTTCGCAGTGGAACTTTAAGCACTTAGACATGGTGTGATTTGAATTCTCTAGTGTCCTAATGCAGATGATAGAATATTATTGTGCTTTATATATTACTCTTTTTAAATGAAAGTGTCTTCTGATAAGCTATAGCTAAGTGAGCCAGCAAGTAGGAGTTGGCTTTGAACCTATTAAACTCTCAGAGACATTTTCCTCAGATTTTGATCAGAGCCTTTAGTCAAGTAAGTATGACATTCTTATAAAGTGTCTTAGACCTCTAGAGCCACAGCTAGTTTTATACCAGGGTTATGTATGAAAGCCTTGTTTCCGGAAGGAAAAGGTTCACTGTGTTTCATACGGTTTAAAGCAAGGACCTGTACCTACAATTTTTCAAACCAACAATATTTCAACATAATGTTTGTGGTTCTTATATGGTATGTGCAGGAATTTCTGTTTTAGTTGTGGAACACTCTGCCTGCTGAATCCTTTACAAAGTCATGTCAAAGCTCTGAGCATTCTGGGAGGGATGCCAACCACAAATTGTGGTAATCCAGCCTTGTTGTTATAAAAGCATGAATCAAAAGCTCAGCATCTTGCTGAGACAGCAATCGTCTTAACCTTGTTATGCTCCTGAGATGGTAATATGAGGTCTTATCAATATGGTTGATATGGCTCTCAAAGGAAAGCTGAGGGTCAAAAATGACTGAAATTTATCATTGAGAATATTGCTTTGTGGGATGTCCAGCTATAGAATTGTGACTACTATTAAATCCTCTGCAGAGTAAAATATGTATGTTCTGCTGCCTGCAGGATAAGAGAAAGGGAAGAAGGTAGAATTAAAAACAAAATAAAATTGGCTAAATGAGATGAAAACCTGATATCTTAGTTTTTAGCTGTCGTACCAGTTTTTGAGATTACCCATTAGGCAGCTTCTGATTGAGTGGGGATAGTTCCATGCTACAGAAGATCAAAGAATCTCTGGGTGTCTGTATTTTAAATGGTTAAATATTTTCAAAGAAGTTTTGTTATTGCAACCAAGTCATAGGGAAGACAAGTTATGTGACACAGACAGTATCATTTAAATTAAATTAATGTCACTAAATTAGATTGATTAATCTGTGGTCTCTCTCTTTTTTAAAAAAACTTTTATGCATATAAGCACTGGCGTATAGGCCAGAGGTGTGGGGGTATGAGGAGCCACCTGAGACAGAGTGGGGAACAGAACAGGCAGATCAACTGAAATACACTGCTGAGGGGAGCACTGGATGAGGCAGGAGAGATTACTGTGCCATGTGGCTCATCATTCTGGTCAGGGATCGAACTCATGCTGCAGTGGCTGTGGTTTGCTTCATAGTGCGTTGCTTAACCCACTGCGCCACCAGGGAGGCCCCTGTGGTCTCTTTTTTATTTGAACTTTATGTCAAACAATTTTCTTAAAAGTCCAAGATTGATGCTAAGAAGATAGCTTTCTTTAGGCATTATAACTAGAACTCTCTTCCAGACTCATGCCCTCAGGAAGGACAATATACAGGGAGTTCAAAAGTTGGACTTTGAAGAGAGAAAGACCTGTCCGTGAATCACAAGTTTGGTTTTTTTCCCCGAGTTGTGAGACCTAGAACAGTTTTCTTAACCTTGCTGTATCTTTGTTTTGTAATCTATAAAATGCAGGCAATATCAGTACTTGCCTCATTAAGTCTTTGTGAGGATGACGTGAGATGACGAATGCAAAACACTTTCTGCAGTGCTTGGCACATGGTATTCACACAGAGTAGCGGGGAATTTGAACTCCTCTCCCTCCCAATATACTCACAAATTTGCACCTCTCTTTCCCACCTAGGTTTTAGAGATTTGGGAGTTTAGGAAAAGTAACCACACAGGTAAAATATCACCTAATTACTGACAAAGAAATGCTGGCAATAGTAGTTTAATTTTAGGGGCAAATTGCCTGCAAATATACCCCTAAATTAAACAGATTCACCCCGCCTAAGAGCAGTATCACTTGGACTTAGTTTCACATGCAAAGGAAGGCGAGCAGGGAATATTTGTCTGTAGAGGCAGCTTTTTCCCAAGAATAATGGCAGGCTTGGGTTGAGTAGGCTTGTACAGGTATTTTTTCCAAGTTAAACAGAGATAGCATTATTATCAGTACTTGAGTATGAAAGGGTCAAGAAAAAGAAGGAGGTGTGGTAGATGAACATTTTCCTTTGACAAAATATATCATCATCATCATCAATAATTCTTTTCCTTTAAACTTTATCCTATGATTCAATTTAATGTTATCATCTATTCTTATTTTTACAAATCATAATATGACTGTATTAGTTTCCTTTGCTGCTGTAATAAATAACCAAAAATGTAGTGACTGAAACAATGTGGATTTATTCTCGTATGTTTGAGTCAGAGGTTCATAAGTAGTTTTGTTGGGTAAAAGTGAAGGCTGATTCCTCCTAAAGACCAAGTGAAAAATTATTTCTTTGTGTTTTTGCACTTTATAGAGGCCCTTCTTGGCATTATTCCAACCTCTTGATTTCATCATTGCAACTCCTCCTTATGTCTTTGACTGACTTGTTTCTGTCCTCTAAGAAAACTTGTAATGACACAATACTACCCAGATTATTCAGGATCATCTTCTCTCTCAAAATTCTTGATCACATCTGAAAAGTCCTATTTACCACAGAAAATAATAAATGTACAGACCTCAGGGACTAGGACTTAGATATCCTTGGTGAGTCACAATTCAATAACAATGTGATTTTCTGAATTTCCCTTATAATTAATTTTCATTTTATTGTATGTCACATTATTTTTAATATTCTGAAATTAGGTTGTAAATTCAAGGGTATATATCAATTTTTTAAAATGTATTTATACATATAAGAATTAGGATACAGGCCAGAGGTGTGGGAGGTGAGTGGATTCACCAGAGACAGTGGGGAGCAGAACAGACAGATTGACTGAAATACACTGCTGAGGGGAGCAGCAGGCAAGACAAGAGAGGTCTGTTGCACCGTATGGATCACCTCCATGGCCAGGGATTGAACTCATGTGTCAGGGGTTGTGGAGAGCTTCATAGTGTGATGCTTGACCCCTAATGCCACCAGGGAGGTCCCATTATTTCACATCTTAAAAGCAAATTATCTGTTCATAATAGACATTCAGTATAATCTATTGATTGAAATACTTAGATATCACAGAAGTCTTAGAAGTATAGGTCTGATCTACTTATATTCCAGGATAAACAAAATCTTATCTTTGAGTTTTGATTGTATAAGCATTCAGACTATATAAGAAGCAATGTACTTAGAGTGAATTATTAGAATGTAACTTGTTTTCCTGAATTCCTACCCTTGGGCTATAGAGGTTTTGGGATATGTAATTTTGAGTTAGTATTTATCAGAAATCCATGGGGTTATTCCAGCCACATGCTCTTTTCTTTGGATTGAGAGGAGAAATAGTGCAATGCTTATGAGTGGATATGAAAACATACACTGCACAGTTTTACCTGATCCCTTTAGACTCTGGAGGAAGGAGTATCATTATATTTTGGAATTTATTTCTGATTATAACATCAATGGTTGACATAAAGTATAATATGACTTGAAATGAATACAGACATGAAATAATTCCATCTACCAGATATAGATATACTACACATGCATAATTATTTATCACTAACAGATTGGTACTGGAAAGTTATGATGATCAGTATGTAATTTTAAATTATTCAATTAATGTTAATAGATATCTAAATGAACCATAGGCTTAACTTTTAAGCATATAGCCCAGTTAAATTTATCCTTTTAAAGTTAGTGATGCTATAATAGTAGCCTTGCATATAACATTTTGTTTATTAAAACAAGATTGTATTTGTCACTGGTCTTGAAAATTTGAAATTTCCCTTTTGTACTTAATCTACGCTACTTTCCTTTGAATTTTCCTCTCCAGAATGGTAGAATCTGAATTGTGGAACTGCAAAGGACCCTAAGGGTCATCTCCATTTGGACATTTTACAGATGAGCATCTAGTTCTAGTGACATTAATTGTCTTGCTTCAGGCCACACAGCTATTGGCAGAGTCTTATTATAAACTCAGGTTTCCTAATTTTGTGCAAAGTTTCTTACCCGTCTCAATTTAGCTAAGATAATTTAAGAGTGGAGAGGAAAAAGAAATAATCAAGTAGTAAGGCAATGGGGGATGAGAAGATTCTGAAAATGATGTGGCTTCAAGGAGACACGGTTCTCAGTCCATCACCTTCTATCTAGAGTTTATTTTTTTTAAAGCAAGAGCCTTAAATTCCTTTGTTAAGTAATAAAATAGTAGGAAATGGAAAAGAAACATTTTAAAGCCCAAAGAAAATTATTGCTTTTCCAGAAAAGTAAACATTACTAAAACTGATAAAAAAGTATAAACCTAGAATAAAACAATTTTGACTGAAGAAGTAAGAAAGGTGATGAAAGACACACCATAAAAAACTGTGAACCCTGTACACTGCTGATGGAAAAGTAATGGCACAGGCAGTGTGGAAAACAGTTTGGAGATGTGTTTAAGCACAAACCATGTGATCCAGCAAGCTCTTTCTTAGGAAATGTACTCCAAAGAAATGAAAGCAGGGTCTCAAAAAGACACTTGTACACCATCAGTCAGGGAAACATTATTCACAATAGTCAAAACATAGAAACGACCCACGTGTCCATCAACAGATCAATGATAAACTAAATAGTATATACACATATAACTGAGTATTATTTTACCTTAAAAATGAACTTCTGAAACTTGCTACAACATGGATGAATCTTGAAAACATAATGCTAATTTAAATAAAGCAGATGTAACATTAATTTACGTTAAAATCTTGAAATCAAAGCTTCAAGTAATAATTACAAAAAATTCAAATAAAATCTGACACTGCATAAAAGAAGATTTTTATTTATGTAGACTGTATATATTGTAGTATTTCTTTGTATTGGTTTATGACACTGTTCATGATGACGGGTATATGGTCACATGTTACCATATCATGTCCATCACCCACAGTCCTCCACCATAGACCATTAGGCCACCTCCCCCTTCTCTGCTCCACTAGTGGACAGAATTCTAGTCACATTTCTGTTCTACGGTCATGTTTATTTAGTATTGTCTGATTCTTTTTGTTTCTCTATATTCCACATATGAGTGAAATCATTTTCTCTTTCTTCTTATGACTTACTTTGCTTAGTACAACCCCTTCCATTTCTATCAGTGTTGCAGATGGAAAGATTTCATCTTTTTATAGCTGAGTACTATTTCATTATGTATATATACCACATCTTCCCAGTCAATGTTTATTAAGACCAACTGGAACTTATGCAGAAATGCAGAGGTGATTCCGTATTAGAAACTTTCATTAAAATTCACTTAATTAGGGTCCTCCCTGGTGGCCAAGGAGTTAAGCACTACATTGAAGCATCTTCAGCCACTGCAGCATGAGTTAAATCCCCAGCCAGGGAGCTGACCCACATGGCACAGCAGACCTCTCCTGCCTAGTCCACTGCTCCCCCAGCAGTGTATGTCAATCTGTTTGTTCTGTTCCTTATGCTCTCTCTGGTGAATCCTCTCACCCCCCCATAACTCTGGCCTTCACACCAGTTCTTGTATGCTTAAATAAATAAATCTTTAAAAAATCCACTTAGTTAGCAAACTAAAGGAGAAAAAACATAATTTGAAGAGAAGCTGAAAGCATATTAGAGAAAATTTCAAAGACTACCCTAAGTAAAATTTGAATAGAATTAAATTGCTTTCAAAACCTTGAAATAATTTCATTTAAAACCAGGAACTAGATGGAGATGCTTATTATTGCCGTTAATACTCAGCAGTTTAGAAATTATAATAAATATTAGAATAAGAATTGTCTGTAAGATATTGGAAAAAGAGATTAAATTATTTTTTAAATGAATATGATTATATATTTAAAATTTCCATGAATTCTGACTCCTGAATGTTATGAATAAAATAAATTTTTGGTATTTAGATAGATCAAATATAGTCAATGAACAGACTTGCTATTAGTTAAAAAGAACTACAAATAAAAATAGAGAAACCCATTAAAAAAGCAATACAAATATTGTTTATAATATAAAATATTTAGAAATATATTTACCATGAATTGAATAGACTTACTACAAAGAAACCTTTAACATCTCTGAATTATAAGCAGTAATGCTAAAAAATGGAAAATATTCTTAGATGGGAAAATGTAATAAAAATGTCATTACTACTATAGTTATAATAAAAATTCAATACAATTTCAGTTATATTCCAGAGGGTTTTATTTTGGGAGATATTTTATAAATTTATCTTAAATATGGAATAAGTAACGCCTGAGACTATCCATGAAAAACGAATTGATAGATGACTTCTCTTAATGCCATTGTTAGAAACACAAGAGTTTGTGATAAAGTTTAATATGGCCTTGTCCCAAAACTAAAAGAAAACTAGAGAAGATGCTTGGTATGATTTTAATATTTCTGAATTTGTTGTTTGGTAACCCAACATGAAATCAGTCCTAGAAAAGTTTCCATGTGCACTTCAGTAGAATATGTATTCAATATGTTTCTGGGATGCAGTGGCCTATTAATCCCATGTGGTGTAATTAAGATATTCAGAGAATTGTAAGAGATTCCTATGAACATTTGTATGCTAGTAAGTTGAGTACCTAGAAGAGATGGACAAATCCTTAGAAATATACAACCCTCCAAACCTGAATCTGGAATGAGTATAAAACCCAAGTGGACCAATTATAAGCAAGGAAATTAAAACGGTAATGAGAGTCCCCAAAAAACTAAAGTGTAGGTAACTAGATGGTTTTACTAGTGAGTTCTACAGAACCTTTAAAAATGAGTTAATATTATTATTAATCTCCCCAAACTGTTCCAAAAGTTGAGAAGGAGGGATAATTACAAACACATTTTATGAGACCAACAGATGAGTGGTTCAGGAAGATGTGGCTTATATACACATACACAGTGGAACAATAAAAAAGATAAACTGTTGACATTTGTGACAACATGGGTAGAAGTGAAGGAGATTATGTTAAGTGAAATAAATAAGAAGGATGTAGATAAATTTTGAAAGCAAACGAATGGTTAGACAAATCCTAGAACTGTAATTGTAGAAGTGAGACTACAGGGGCTGGAGGAAATGGTGGGAGGGGGACGATGAACAGAGTGAGAAGGGAGCAAAAGGGACTATGGGGGATAGACTGCATTGGTGGACCTGGTATATAAAAACACCTGAAGGGGGAGATCCTATACTTTTAGAACACAAACATCTTTGTAAACCAGTGCTACCTCCAAATACACACACACTCATACACGTGTGTGTATGTATATTCAGCAAATGATTCTAGTATATTTGCGATTTTAATATTTGATGAAGTTAGTATTTAAATTTAGTGAATAAAGGATGGAATCAGTGAGTAAAAGACAACTAATCTGGGTTTCAAATTAGTTGGAGAGAAATGTTGGAAAGAGGTGAGATTGGAGGGAAGTAGAGGGGGGAGTGGAAAAGTAAATTTTTCTTTATATATCCCCATACGTTTATGTATTAAAATAAGCCTGGGCAAATCCATAATTTGAAAAGGTACATGTTAAAAAGAATCTTTAAAATACTGAGTTGATCTTTTTCAACACCAATAGACGGCTGCATGGTAGCCACCCAAAAGACATGGTCACTCCAAACATGTGAACGTGATCTTGATGGGAAAAATATTCATTGCAGATATAATTAACTTAAAGGTATCCATTTGGTATCATGCTGGACTTGAGTGGACCTTAAGTCCAGTGACGGTGTTTTTGTAAGAGAAGTGAAGGGGAAAAAACACAGGAAGACGAGAAGATCATGACAGCCGACGCAGAGACAGGACTGAGACACAAGTCAAAGGATGCCAAGTGTCCTCAAAGCTGACAAAGGCAAGGAACAGAATCTTCTGTAGAGCTGCTGGAAGTAATAGACCCTACACACCTTGATTTTGGACCTCTGACCTCTAAAACTATGAAAGAACAAATTGATTAAGCTATTAAGTTTGTTACAAAAATCCTCAGGAACTGATACGAACAGTACAATTTTATTTCATTGGAAGTTTTCTTTGAATTCCAATCTACCAAAAAACTAGTTATGATTGTTCTGACTTATCCATTTGACACCTGCCTCACCTTGATCTTCCCTGTGTCACCAAAGAAATACCAGATCTGCTGAAAGCACAGTTTGAACAAACTGATTTATTCCAATTCCATTTCTGTGCCCATGAAAAGAGTGAGACTTGAAGATTATTTCTCATATTTTGGCCACCCAAGCAAAGGCAATTTTATTTCCCTTTCTTAATTCATTCCTAGGAAGGCATGGGGTCATTTTGAGTTCCTTATCACAGTTGGGTATAGTTCAGTCATCTCTTCTCTCAGCAGGACTTGGAGATGCCATTTTAGAAATTTTTGCAAGAACATTTCTTTCCACAAATTACTTTTTTAAGGTCTTAATTAACTTTTATTTCTTTTTGCTTTAATTGTTCTGTTTTCTTTGGAAAGGGTATGCATAACCTACTGGTTCCTTGGTGAAGATCCCTAGCTGTGCATATTTCACTTGGAATATGTATTCTTCCCCCCTTGGGATTCCTCGGCTCCATCACAGCCATCACTGCATGAAAAGTGCTGGGTGTTGAAAATGTGAGTGGAACTGGTGGGAGACTTGGAAGGAGGAAAGAAATGCTGAGTAACTGCAGTTAAGGCGCCATGCCTCCCCGGACAGCACAGGATCCCTGCAGAACAAGACAGGCATTTTCTTACCTTGGGTGTGACTTTGTTCCTACCAGAAAAAACTTTCCACCTTTCCAAAGCAGCTTTGAAGGTAACTGAACTTGAAAACGCTCTGATAATCTAGGTGGAGAAAGGCCATTTTGGGGTGACATCACAGTCATCCATTTGTAAATCTTGTGTGGGTGCTTTTGTGTATTTGAGGCCAAGCTATGTCTTGTGCATTGGAGAACATAACTGGAGCTTAGGAAATAGTTTAGAAAGGCTTTCTACTTGATTCTCTTGCATTTGCACACAGATATTGTGATAATTTTAGAAAACAGGTTTAAAAAACCTTGTTTCTTACCTATTGGCTTGAGGCATCTGGAAAGCAAAGGAGGAAGAGTCCGTGTAGAATCAGGATGATCAAAGCAGAAATAAACACTTAAATGAATGGGATGGAGCTTTTTCTATTTATCACAGCTCTAAAAGTTTTATATTTTTACAATTAGGGGGAAAATCAGATGATCCCATAATTGCATTTGCTATGTTTGTAGGCCTCTTTCTCTCTCTGATTTGGCAGATGGTTTACAATTTTTATTCCTTTCCATTATATGAGATAATCTCTGTTATCAGGTTTCCAGATAGTATAATTATTTCCCATATATTGACAAGACATATAATATATTTTTTTCCTGTGAAATTATAATGGGAAATCTGTAGTTTAATTGCCCTGTCTGGCAACCCTAATGCAAGCAATTGTTTATGACATGTTTTTATGCTAGAGGGCTTTGTTCTCAATATCAAAGTGAAATCCATGTTAACTTCACTGGTTCCACTCTGTAGAAATCTCAAGGGATCTTCCAAACTTTTGTCAAATTAGAAGGAACTTATATTTGCAGGTGTCTTAGCTGTGCACATTGTTGTGTGCACCCCTGTATAAAGTATTTGTCCCACAGTCCCTCAATCTGATGTGATGTTCAGCCCTCTCTTCAGTTTCCATGAATAGTCTCCTCTTCCTTCCACTACTATGCTATACATACATGTCAAAAATTTGGTGTTATGCTTATTTATTGGTAGATGACTTGAGGTGGCTGTAAAGACTATAAAGTCTCACTTTCCTCTGCTGTACCCAAATTCCCTTTTTCTTTATCCCTTTGGCATCAGTTTTTTCTTAGTCCTAATTGGTGGGACTGGGGAAGGGAGAGGAATTCATCTTATTCTCTAAAAAATTAAAACATTCTTTTCCAAGAGAGATTGGGCTCTCCTGAGGAGGAATTCTGCTACTGACTGTGAGGGTAATGCATTTTCTCGATCTTATTATATATTTATCACAAGCATAAGATGTAGTCTGCAGGAAAAG
This sequence comes from Galemys pyrenaicus, assembly GCA_019455555.1. Taxonomy (NCBI): domain Eukaryota; kingdom Metazoa; phylum Chordata; class Mammalia; order Eulipotyphla; family Talpidae; genus Galemys; species Galemys pyrenaicus. The sequence goes on from JAGFMF010012021.1 coordinate 11,936,615, forward strand.
TTGGTACCAGGAATAGGTTACATAGGAGAAATCAGTGTGAATTCATGTCCTTAAGAGACTTATTTTCCTGCTCTATCATTATTATAAATGGTCGAACAGCAGGGACAGTACTCTCATTTCTTACCAACCCTCATGTGCACCCTTGGCACATGAATTTTGATCCTTGGAGGCTAGTTGACTCTCAGTTTGGTGCAAATACAAAATGAGATGGGCCCAAGGTAATCTGTTGTTAATCAGCAATCAAAGTTGCTTCTGAAAATACCAGGTTTGTGCTTCAATGACAAAAGAGTCAGCGAATAGTAACAGAAGTAATATTGCTAAATGTTAAATTGAAATAAGTCAAGCATGCAAAAACCATGAGTTCTCAGTAATGCTCAAAAGAGAAAACAAAGAGTGCCAGGCGATACTTGGAATACAACAGAAAGAATGATCCCAATAGGACTTTACATCTTTATTGATTTAAACAAGTAGATCATTGAAATAGGATATTTTATTCTCTTTGTTTCGCATGTTTTCTTGTTTAGTAAAAATGCTTATTTGTGTGATAAAGGATGAATAAAATGTATGAATGAACCAATATGATTTCCATGTGAGGTAGACCTTTTTCTTCTACAGAATCCACCAGAGAAGGGAGTGTACTAACTGCTACGTATTGTGTCAGAATTAATGGTCTTATAAAATAATGATTTCTGAGGCTAATAAAGCTGATTACAATTATGGCATACAGGCATGCACAGTGACTGTTACAAAATAGGATGTTCGAAAATTACAAATGATCCAAACGTTCTGAGAGGAAAAGCACAGAGATTCAATCCCTCAGCTCCTAGGGGACAAAGCCTCTACTCATTATGAAGCAACCCCAAAGGATTTTAATACAATACTAACAAGAAACTCATATATTTAATACTTGAAACAGCCCAGTTCAGTGTATCATAATATGTCAAGGCAATGACATAGGGACTTCCAGTTATGAGAAAGTTACGCAAACAATGAAGTCTTGATTCTTTTGTAGCTGGGAAATCTTGAAAAAAACTCTGAAAATGTTGTAAACATAGTGCTGGAAAAAATTAAGGAAAGTATAAAAAGCAGAATCTTGAAAAGATGTGAAAATAAGAATTAAAACAGGGCCTCCCTGGTGGCGCAGTGGGTTAAGAAACGCACTATGAAGCAAACCGCAGCCACTGCAGCACGAGTTCGATCCCTGCTGCCAGCCAGGGTGGGGACCCACATGGCGCGGCAGACCTCTCCTGTTGTGCCCGCTGCTCCCCTCAGCAGTGTGTTTCAGTCAGTCTGCCTGTTCTGCTCCCCACTCTCTGTGGTGAATCCTCTCACCCCCCAAACCTCTGGCCTGTACCCCAGTGCTTGTATGCATAAATAAATAAATCTTTAAAAAAAAAAGAATTAAAACAAAGTTTCATATTAGCACGTTTGCTACCAGTATTATTTTAAGCAATTGATCAGTTATGAAGTCAAGTGATTGTGTTTATGTATGTTTTATTTGCTGTTTAGGCTATTTAAAGTGTTAAAAATAGCAATCATGCCAGTTGCTAGTTTCAGTTTAAAATCTTTAAAGGAATTTAATTAATTATATAGTAAATTAAATGTCCACAAAAACAGATTTTCCAAATTTTGCCTTTTAGATGTGGGATTTAATGTATTAAGCATTGAGTTAAAGAATTACATTAATGAATCCTGAGATGCAATTGCAAAATAATTTTATTTTTGTCTTCCACTGTTTCTTTAAATCTGTTTTACATGACTAGTTCTTCTCTCCAAGTTGGAAATTAGAGTGTCTCATTTTTGTAGTCATGGTTGCTTTAAGTTTAGACATATTCCCTTGTTAATAATTAAAATGTCCAGTCCAAAGTATTTATCAAAATTCTGAACTTAAATGTGAGATTTTTACTTATCCTAACTTGACACTGTTGCAGGCTAGAATCCTATCTTGGGAAAATATGTGGTTGGTTACCTCTCCAGGACTTCTAATTTTCACCTCGCTGCCCTTCCCTGGGCTGACAAACTAAATTTCTGACCACTTAGTGTTCAGTGTCTAGAAAGGGAGAGCAGCTCTGAGGTAGGCAAGTGCATCACTGACCGATTCCATCATTAACTGGCGAATTCTCTCAGGGCCTACTAGGAGATTAAAGTGAACATCTTCTCTTTAAGGGTTCTTAGGAAGCCCCTTTCCCAATTATGGGTGGGGGGGTCTTACCTGAAGTTAATTTGACCCTAGAAGTGCATCTTTGTTTTGAATAGTTGCTCATACCTTTTTCCACCTTTTGAAATTTCTTGAGACCTTTCAGTTCTTTCTGTTACAGTCAACTGCCACATCATTCTCTGAGATGCAATTTAAGACTACTGCACAGCGGGTTTCCCATGTGTGCCTTCCACATTTGGTCCATGGAAAGGATTCATGCATTTGCCACCCCAGCGGTGTCAGATTTGTAAGCCAATTTCAACTCTTGCTCCATTGGTGCAACAACATGCCCCTATACCTCTCTTTAGATTTCTTCGGGGTGCATCTAGCACTTGTCTCTTATGTCTCCATAGTGTATGCACCACATGTCAGGCTCTTTAAGTAGTCTGGGTACCACTCATTAGACTTTCACTTTCCTTTGGGGCTGATGGGTAGAACTGGTGGCACAGTTCTCCCTAAAGAAATCTTCCTCTCCAGATTCTCCTCAAACTTAACTCTTGACCTATTTAAATCCTTTCGGTATGTTTGCGTTTAAAAGACAGTCTCCAAAAACCTCCTTTTTGAGTTCAGTATATGATCTCATGTCTTCTTTGCAATGCAGTACCTGTCTTATGATTTGCATCTGCCAAACCTCCATTTTAATATGCAGTAATACAAAAAAAAATTTAGTAAGTGTTTTGCTTCATGCACAAATCTATTCATCAAAGACTCCTATAACATTTGTAAACATATGTGTTAAAGGACCTTTTTGATATTATAAACATCCATCCACAGCTACATAAACAGGGTGGTAATCCAAATGAGAGCTATAGTTAAGATTTTGGTAATTAGGGGGCATGGAGCAAATTAGCAATTCTACTTAGTAAGCAGTGCTTGAATGAGACTTTTTCCTAATGTCCCATTAGTGTGGTCTTTTATGTTTGCAATTAAGTTATTAGTGCTCAGAGATCAAGTTGGGGCTACCTAAGAGCCTTTCATTGGTTGGGGGGATCATAGGTCTTGGTTGTTAATTAACAGCACAGGAGTACTCCTGCCTCCTTAGGTCTCTAATGGAAATCTCAGTTTGAAGTCTTAGCACCTTTACTATTAGAAAGGAACCCTGAGGTATCAAGGGATTTTCTTCAATTTTCAAAAGCACTTATGGGTACCATGTACATAGTTTTCCCTGTGAAGACAACTTTGAGGTTATTATTAACCTTTATTTAGGAATTATGTTATTTTCTTCCTGAAACCTGGAGATCTCTACTCCCACATAAATGTGATTCCATGGGACTACGATGGGTCAGGTGTCAAGGTTTTAAATAAGGACCAGAGATAGGTTAAGCAAAGCACTTGGACCTGGGATTGTGCTTTCGTGCAAAGTCTATTCACCCAGAGACAGACAAGCCCATTGTTCCCCTACCACAACGATGTGGAATTGCTGAGAGAGCTTCCGTTTGGTCTGTAATCCTCTATCCAGAGTGTTGTTTGCCACTGAAAATAGCACTTTCTTTTTTCCATGTGGGAGATGTGGAGCAGAAGCTAATTCCACAGCAGTGATTCTCAGAGTGCCCCTGCATAAAAGGCCACTTGAAGTCATTGTTCTAGGCAGTTGGAAGAAGAATGTGTTTGGAAAATCTGTTATCTTCTTTTCTGACTTTACTCTCAGACCTCAATGATGTTTGCATCATGTTTAATATAAGTCATGGCAGGTGAACTTCACTGATGGAGCAGTTGGTAAAGCCGGGGTTGACATCCACAGTGGACTCAGCATCTGGGAAACTGGACTCTGGGTACCTCGACTGTCGCCCTATTTGCCTCCATTCTGGAGTTGAATCCAACTCCTGAAACACAGATTCTAGAGCTTTTGATGTATTTTTTTTAAATTGCTTTGATAGCCTTGTCATAGACTTTCTTTCAACTCTCAGAGCCAGAAACTGCCTGATATAATCTCATGCCTAGTCAGTCTGGCAAACTAACCTACTGCCAAAGAATGATTTTTCTACCTGTATAGGATTCCTTGTATGTCTCTTGTTTGTGTAGTATATATATAATCTCTATATAATATTCTATGTACATCTATAGATAAATGTGTATTAATGTACCCTATAGCAGTTCCTTGAACTCATGACTTTTCTTTGCAGGGTTTCAGTTACCTGAGATCAGCCACTGCATGAAAGTATTATGTATTATAAACATTAAGATATTTTTGAAGAGGAAGATGTAGGGAGGGAGGGACAGAGAGAGGGAGAAAAAGAAGTCCTGCTTTCTTAGAGAACTCTAGCTAACAGTGTGTGGCAATTATAATAGCCTGGGTCTTTGGAGTGGATTATATACTTTCCATGGCATTTACTTTGTTTTCTGATGTATGGCCCATATTAGTCAAAGGCAAATCTTTTGAAAGTCTGTGTTTGAGTTGGCAAAAAGAAAGAAATTATACAGTATACTAGAGTATATTGTTAAAATTGCTCCATTTTATTATTGCTGTTCATCTCTTACTGAGCCTAATTTACTTATTATTTTTTAAAGATTTATTTATGTATACAAGAACCAGGGTACAGGCCACAGGTGTGGGGGTTGAGAGGATCCACCAGAGTCAGAGTGGGGAGCAGAAGAGGCAGATTGACTGAAATACACTGCTGGGGGGAGCAGCGGGCGAGCGGGGAGAGGTCTGCTGCGCCATGTGGGTCCTCTCCTTGGCCGGGGACTGAACTCAGTGCTGCAGTGGCTGTGGATGCTTCATAGTACAGTGCTTAACCCCTTGCACCACCAGGGAGGCCCTTGAGCCTAATTTATAAGTTAAACTTTATCATAGGTGTGTGTACACAGAGGTAAAACATAGTGTATCTAGGATTCAGTACTACGCGTGGTTTCAGGCAGTCATTGGGAGTCTTGGAATGTATCCCTAGTGGATAAAGGGGTGCTACACTACATGATACATTATGCTCTTCCCCAGATTTCCTCGGCATTGTAACCCAAAGCTTCAGTACTTTCACCTTAGTCATCTCCTCTGTAGACAGAAGTTAGGGGCCACCAATTCAGTCCCCTAATATTGTTCGTCACTAGCTCTGGCAGGGCCAGGCCCTGCCAGTTGGTCACACTGCGCGACCAGGATAGCCTGCCAAGCCGACCGAATACACGCCCAGAGTCTCTGTACCGCTTGTCCCTTCAGGACTTGGAGACACTACAAGGGCAGGCTCTGGATCTCTGGGCAGCTGTTGATGTTAGTTGCTGAAGGGACTGCGAGATGTTAGGTTCAGCGTGCATGGGGGTTAATTCCCCAAAAGATGATCAGTGGGAATTAAGTCAGGAAGGTGCAGGTAGATAAAAGCCTTCATGTCCCTGCCTGGTGTGGACAACTCCCAGGGCACTTTCTCTATGCATCTTGTCCGGGGAATACCCATGGCCCAGTGACCAGACCTGTCAAACTTGTTTACAGTCTCTCTGTGGAGAAGCCAGAGCAGCAGGTGAAGTATCAGTCCACATTGGGTTGTAGCTTTTCTTGCCTCACTCTTTCCTTTTTATTATGCGCCCTGTCTTGTTCTGCACCTCCCAAGTAATCCTTGCCTCAGGCCCCACTTTCTTAGAGAACTCTAGCTAACAGTGTGTGGCAATTATAATAGCCTGGGCCTTTGGGTGGATTATATACTTTCTATGGCATTTACTGTGTTTTCTGATGTATAGTCCATATTCGTCAAAGGCAAATCTTTTGAACATCTGTCTGATTTGGCAAAAAAGAAAAAAACAAAAAACTCACATTTATTAAAATTTACCTATAATCATGAAGCACTCTGGTTGAAATACATAATTTATAAGGAGGAAAAAGTATTGTCTAAGTGGTAAATATAATCAGAGCCTTTATTTCCGTATTAAGATTTCATTTTCAGCGAATGACTTAGTTACATTCTTGTGCTGTCCTTGCTGTTTCTAGCAGTGTAGAAGTACTGTGCTCTCTTTTCTTCTGATTGAGATCTCACATAAGTATTTCCTGTTTTACTAGACACAGGGACAATTGAGCATCTAACACGTTATAAACCAAATTTTCTCCTTAAATAGAACTTTGGATTTCTTAGAAGTGCAGCTGATGGACCTAATAGAATACAATAGCAGCTTTCAAAGGAATTTTTTCTATTCTGCAGGGACTCTGGAGCATAAGAAATCAAATGCTCTTTCACCATTCAGAAGTAAACATTTAGGTAAAAGTCCAAAACCTGGGGAGAGTAATTTTACATTGGAATTGTTCACATATAAGCTGGCATGTAGCAGCTATAAGGTCACACTTCTTAACAATGTCTTGTCTTTTTTTTTTTTAATATTTATTTGTTTATACATACAAGAGCTGGGGTACAGGCCAGAGTCCAGGGCAGTGAAAGGACTCACCAGAGACAGAGCGGGATGCAGAACAGCAGACTGACTGAAACACACTGCTGAGGGGAGCAGCGGGCAAGGCAGGAGAGGTCTGCTGTGCCACGTGGGTCCCTTCCCTGGCTGGCGGCAGGGATCGAACTCGTGCTGCAGGGGCTGTGGTTTTCTTCATAGTGCGTTGCTTAACCCACTGCACCACCAGGGAGGCCCCAACAATGTCTTTTTATATCTCCTTTACTCTTAGAAACACTTGCTATTTTTAGATGGATTGCATTTTCATCCCTGCTGATAATCAATGAAAAACATGTATTTATCAGCTAAAATGGTTGAATCTGATTTGTCTATTTCATAATCATCCCAATAATAGTGTTTTAGAGAAAGCAGTAAGTTAAGAGTCCAGTCTTCCAGTCTTAAAAGTGAAACAGGCCCATGAAAAGGTAAATGACAGAACTTGCCAGTGTGGGCTTCCACATTTCAACTTTTAAACTATCACAGGCAACAAAAACCGGGCCTTGTCTGGCCTTGTACACACTGATACAGACACACATCTACACACATGTACATTTGTTCTTACAAAAACATGTCACCTATTGTTTTTATAGATCTCCCAATAGGGAACCTAATTGGAGGCACTAAACTAATTGGGTTCCCAAAGCTTGCCTTGATCACACTCCTGGTTTATTGTTAGTTACAGTCTTGTTCCCTTTCTGAAAATTGAAAGACTGAGTTAGTTTTTTTTAATGTGCTTAGTTTTATTAATTATGTGCTTTTTTAAATTTAATGTGCTTAGTTTTATTATGTTGAACAAAGAAGTTGGTATTTATCTTTTAAGAAATTAATTTTGCAAGGTTATTTTTCTTTTAAAAAGTCTACTTAGTTCTTTAATGGTCTAGATAACAATAGTGTGATATTCATCTTCCCCATTAAAATTTTGTCTAAAATTCTTCCAGATTTGCCCATCTGTAAAAGGGTTTCATATCTTATAGGAAGTTCATTCTATTTAAATACATAATTCAAGTAATTGGAACTCATTGGTAGAAATTGAAGCTATTAAATTTTTGAAATTTATTGTGTTTTTCGTTTCAGAAAACACACCCATTTCTAAAATAAAACCAGAGAAATATACTAAAAGTTTTAAAGTCAACTTGCGATAAGAACAACATTCTTTAATAAAGTCAAAGAATGATGTGAAAAATATACTATCAAAAGAAAGACACAGTATATGAAGGAGGGATTATCCTCTTTTATTATTGGTTTCTACTAGAGGAAACTTTAATAACAGAGATGTTTACCTTCCTGAAAATGGGAGGAATCCCTACAACTACCTAATCAAAAAAAAAAAAAAAAAAAAAAAACAGCAGCACCTAAGGTACTGCTGTTACATTTCCCTTACAGGAAAGGCCATTTTGTCCTTTGGTTATTTATAGGCCAAGAGATCTGAAGCTTGGATGATGGAACATTCTGTCCACTGGTTACTGTGTCCATAGGTGACTCTAGTAAAGTTTTGGGAAATTACCTATAGAAGAGAATCTTGAGACTGGCTCTCCCAAATGACTAAAATAAGAAAGGAATCACTATATTTTAGACATATAATTTCACACATTCTTATCTTACAGATTGCTTAGAAAGTTAACTCTAATAATGTAGCTTATTTGTTTAGCAACTCTACGTGAAGTGAAAAATGGACCACGATGAAATTAAACCTGCACACTTAGTTTGTTACCCAAATATTTGCATGATTTTGTAGTATAAAATTTATAAATCCAGTGGCATCTTTTTGAGACTTCAGGATGACAGGTTACCATTTTGAATGTTTAAACTACAGTATTTATTAATTGATAACAATTAATGAATTTTAATTGAATTGAGCAATTGAACATACTTAAAGCCTACTGCTTGTTGAGTATCTCCCATGTACAGTATTATTTTTACCAGTTAAATAAAACCTTTTGCAATAGCTTTGGAAATCAATTTTATTAGATTCAAATAATTTTATTGTTTTGAATTGCTGCTGACCTATTAATAGACTCTGAATCCAAACAATTATGAAGTTGATTTAATGTGCCTCTTAAAGTAAATATTTAGTGGTTGAAATTTTTGCTTTAATTTTGGCAATAACATTCTCTTATGTTTATATTTTGCTCTTCAACTATTTAAATAATGGATATATTGGGCAGAATGAGCAAATTTCATTGGGAATTTATAATCTGATGCTTTCAGTACATATCTGACTATGTGTGATCACTTCCATAATTTTATAGATGTGTATCAGCTGCTATCTTGTAAGTATATGTATATAATTCACATAATCTAGAATTCTAAGCTACCTGCCTTTGAACCATCCAAGTAACTAAAACGCATATTTTGCTATTTGAGTTTTTTGATTATCTTCCTTGTTCACACTTTAGGATATCCTTACAATTGTTGGGCCATTTGTTGTAATACACATAAATAAGAGGATGTTATGATTTACTAAGAATTTGAAGTCCAGCATCTGTATGTATGTTGTCCTTTGAACCACCAGGTGGGAATGTGTTATTAAATTAAAATGGTTGAAGTAATGATGCTATACAGATAGTGGGTGTAAAGACACATTAGTGAAAATGAATTGGTGGTCCCGTGAAAATAATCTGAGGCATTTTCAGTTTCAGTGTGCTTAAAGTGATGTTTCCAACTATCTGGAAAAGGAAATGTTATTTAGTAATGATACACTAATAACTGACTAATATATTTTTATTCTATAGTGAAATAAAGTAAATATTTAAACATAAAAGTGAAATCAAAGAACTAGGAGAAAATGGGACCCGATGTTATCTGAACTCATATTTGAGAAGGAATTTCTAAACAAGGTTCTAAATACCAAAGAAAGTGATATAAAGCTAAATGGGTAGATTTAAGAAGTAAAACTTGAAAACTTTGTTAAAAGTTTTATAAAAGATGTTAAAAATATGAACAAATGTAGGGGAAACAGCAAAATAACTATAAGGGAAAAACAAATTTCTTAAGTGGATAGCTAACTCATACAGGATCATTAAGATTCGAAAACTATTGCAGGGAAATAGTTTTAGTATATGTCCAGTTTTAGTATATGTGCTGCCGAAGTGAGCTCAGTTTGGGGGGGAAATAAAGGAAATGTGTATGTTCAATAAACTCAGGAAAAAAATCCAAATTTTCTAATACCATTGCTGCTTATAAAATTTGCAAACTCTTTATTTTTAAAAATGCGTTCATTTTTAATTGAGGTAGTAGTTGTATGCCCCCATCAGGTATTGCCAGGTGAGTGCACCCACCACTAAATCACCCATAGTCACCACCATAGCCCACTGTGCAAAGCTTTTCTTTTAAATAAAACAAGCACACAGTGCTGGTAGAATAGAAAACATATCTTTTAAAACCCAAAATTATTGATTACATAAGTGAAAATAAAAACTGTACGTATTATGCTCATACCTACTGTTAACAATAATAAATGATCTTTATAAATGTATATTTATGTATTTAAAAAGTTTCACAATTTTTTTTGTTTTTTAAAATTTATATATATTTGACATCAATTATAATCCCCATGTATTCCCCATCACCATATAACCAGTGCACCATCACCTCAGTCCCCCGTGCTCCCATCTACCCTCAACCCTCCCCCTCCCACTCCCCACCAACTGTCCCCAATTTGTCCTTGTCTTTTCATTTTTGTTTTTTTAAAAAATATTTATTTTTTAATTAAAATATTTAAAAAATTTACATATACTTGCCATTAATTGTAATCCCCATGTATTCCCCATCACCATCTCACCAGTGCACCATCACCTCA